>JBANCW010000024.1:37068-62992 GCA_037040085.1 Colocasiomyia kotana | reverse complement strand
TTAAGACAATGAAGCACGAATTGTTATTGTGAGCCAATAAATAAACTTTAATAAATACACATTTACTACATATATATACTTTGTGGGGTCAGACACGCCTCTTTCTACCTGTTAAATATATTACCAAACCTAAAAAACGGCATACCCTAAGGGTCAACAATTTCAGTGACTGTTCTTAAAAGATTCCAATCAACTAAATAAAATTATTAATACAAATAAACACAAAACAAACAAAATGTTTGCAGATGACCTCTAATCTTTAAACCAAACGAAAGATAGGAACAATCACACAACACTATACAAAATTCTGGAAAACTGCACATCTCATAAAATATCTAAAAAAATATTCAAATACATTTGCCACCAAATAAGCTGTAGTTGTACTAATATTAAGATTAAACTGACTGATTAAACTGACACTATTAGAGCTTACATTTAATTTCAGATATAATTGGACTGATCATGTGAATGGATAGGTAACAGAAAGCTAAACTACACCAACTCCCTTATCCATATCATGTTATCGAAAATTGATTATGGCTACTGCATATACGAGCAAAACTAAACAAAAAATGAATAAGTAAAAACGCATTACAAAACTGGCTTCTTCTTTTAAGTAATTTACTTTTTATATTCTGGTTTTAGATCCTGTCTAGTATTTGTATTTAAAATATTTTTCTACACTACACAAATTTTCAGTCAGATAAAATTGATAATCGGGCGTACAATCAACAAACTAACTGATGCCAGCGGACATTATAAATATGCTAAAAAAAAAAACGATACAGCAAGATCCCTTCAGCATTACAAAACATCATAAAATAATCAAGAGACTGAAAATTGCTAGAAAAATAACCAACAACTATGCCTCATTTCGATCCCAGGATACCCTGGAATAAGCGACCACATATCTGCAGACGAGGCAGCAAAGCTAGCCGTCCAATCTCCGCTAATCCTGCACAACACAAAGAACCAAAAAGGTGTAGTGACTAATTAACACAACCTGCCACTCAACTAAGTACCTGCAGTGGTCAGAATACACCCACTTCTATAAAACCATCAGGCCAAATGAAAATGTGCTAAAACTGCCACCAATTATTAATAGAAGAGACGGAATTCATTGCACTGGGTTCAGGTTAAGCTACACAAGGCTTACACATCAAAACCTGTGGAAGATCAACCACGCAACCTATCGAGAATCAGTATCAACTAAAGTCAGCTGCGTTTATGAGTTATCAATATAATTAGTAGTTATCGGAACTTTCGGGAATGCTTTACTCAAACTCAAACAACATGATAATTTATATTTGTAATTACAATAAAAGTAAGTAAGTTCTGAACTATTTCATCGTGTTGTTATGAATTAGCGATTGCCGACATTGCCAACCTTCTTAACAAAATAACTACACCTAGATGTCACTTCTGCAACAGCCACCCACTAACAATAGATCACATCACCAACCATTGCCCTTAAATAAAGCTTTGCAATAGACTCCAACTTCCATCACTTGAATTACTTTCTACATTCCTCCTGCTTCTGGTCAGTCCGTCTATTTTTTCTCAATTTTTCTGTATATAGGAAATCTCCTCCTTTCTTTCTAATTCTGACCGCCTTTTAGGTTTTGGGGATTTCCATCTTCCTTATATATTATGGCCTTTTTATAATGACTTTAATCATTCTATCTATCTTTGATAGAAGGAATTTATTGAGAATTTATCAGTTCAATAATAGACATAAGTTCTATAGTCAACAATATAAAAAACTAGAATTGGATTTCGTAATTCGTGCTTCTTCCTTTTCAGTCAAAATGTTTTCTTTTCATTTCTAAATCTTTATATATATATATCTTATTTATCAACATATAAATCTAATTTTCGCAAAGACCTTAGGTCATTTTATAGAGTTTTTAACTCCAAACATAACTCCTCATCCTTTTCTTTCTGATGTATTCGCATCCTTTTTTCAGCTATGTTATTCCACCCTATCTTAAGATCATATACTTATTATATTAAACTATCTAATTGTATTCTTTCGCCTTTAATTGACTATTCATGCCTCTTCACTTTTTGAATTCTTGTAGACCTTCAACTTCTTTCGACCCGATATGGTTTCCATTTGTGCTGATTCTTTATGCTTACGTCTTCTAAAAGTCTTTAATTTATCAATAAAGCTTAATATTTTCCTTTCCATATATCTTATATTATCCCTATATTTAAAAAATGTTCTAAATCAGATATTTCTAACTATCATGGTATTTCTAAGCTTTCCGTAATCCCTAAACTTTTCGAGATAATAGTGTCTCAAGCTCAACATTATTATTTCACATAACTCATCCTGGCATAACTCATTCTGGCAACACGGCTTCGTAATACGTAAATCTGATTATCTATTAGAATTCTCTTACCATTAGTAATGGTTCGAAATAAGTACCAAAATAATATCATACTGATTGACTTCAGTAAAACTTAATTAAATAAATAGGAATTGATCATTTTGTGGATAAAGTCGTATCTTACTAATCGAACTCAAATGTTTTGAATAAACTAGAACCTGTCCAAAAACAATTTCTTATATTTGTACTGCGTATACTCTATCATCTTATCGTCATAGACTAGTTCGTTTTAACTTACCTTTTTTAGTGATTCTAGAATCTGTCAGTCCGTTCTATTTTTATACAACCTAATTTATGGAGTCAATCCATTCTCCTCCCAAAATTAGTCAAAATATCAATTATATTTCTTTTTTGTTCTCCCCAAAATCCGTGCTTTTCTGGCGGACTGCTTTGTGCCAAATATATTTTATGACACCACAAAACACCACAAAAATCAAATATACGTAGCCCACGGAAATTCAAATTTTATATACTTTTTTAACAGACCTCCAACGAAGGGTTGAAATAATAGGAAAAATAAAATGTTTAAAATAATCTCAATATAACTTTAACATAAACTAAGGGAGCGCAGGCAATTTAACAATCTAGATGATTTATACCCGTTGTCGTGTATTACAGGAACAATTGAATTAGTATTCTAGTTTTTTGACCCTGAATTACCTTGGTCTATGCGGTCGAAATTTTTTCTTATTCATATTATTTGTTCGACTTACTTGTAGTTTTCTGGCATGGTAGCGATCGGCTGCGGGATAGATGAGTACATTGTGTTGAAACCACTATTTAAAGGTAATCGAGGGACTACCGCTTGGAGAGGAGGACTCTCAGAGCTCGCAGGTGTTGTATTAGCATCGCCACCGAGTATCTGAAGTTAAATAAGCAATGCATACAAAATTATAAAATCAAAAGGATCCAGTGCTATTTATAAATATATTTACGGTAGGTCCATTTGAATTTTCAGCTATATTGTTATTTCTGACATGAGTTGCAGATGTTATATCGGGCCCGCTAGAACTAGTAATCCCTACGGGAGGGTTACGAGTCGTTGTGGTTACCTCTACATTAGATTGAACATTTGTGCTGGTTCTGTCACTATTGTTGCCTACATTATCAGTAGAACGACGTTGAGTTCGTAACTTTTCCTCACGTCGCCATTTGGCTCGACGGTTTGAGAACCAAACCTATTTGGATATTAAAAAAAAATATATATTCACACTTTTAAAAATACGTATTATTTTGTGTTGATATATTACACGTAGCATGTAAAGAAATAAGGAAAAAAATTAATTTAATTTCAGAAGCAGAATTAACTTATAAATTAAAACTGAACAAAAACGGAACTCCCGGTATATTTTAGCGATTACGTTACTGCTATAGATTTTAATTATTGGTGCGGCTAATACTTGTGTAGATATCTTGGTCGCGTTCACCAAGTTATCATGCTCACTAATCGATAGGCAATTTCCTGTTGAAAGTGAATTCTCACTTATAATGATATAAAATTTTATTCTCATTATCATTATTATCGATCACAAAAAGGGAACGAATTTTTCTATGGTGAAGAAAAATGTTGTACAGCAGAATTTGCGCGTCTAGCGCCTTAAGTCTCATTACTCTAAATCTAATAATTCCCGTTCAAAAATGTGAATTTTTAAAAGTGGGTGGTACCAATTCTACGAAAATGTGTGGACGTGGTAAAAAATTTTTAATGAGGATATTTTGGCCGTTACCTATGTACGTATGTATTGAATTTGGTATATCTTAAATAAAAATTGTGGCCAAAAATTAATATTATTAAATTTTGGGTTATTACCAGGGCAATTTTGGATACACAATTTTTCAAAGTCACTGTATGCATATATATTCTGAGTTTGGTTTGTATAACCCCAGATAATTATGAGTTATGAAAAAATAGATATTCAACTCGTATTGTCCAGGATTAGTATAGGCTACATACCAGGTTGCGTGATTGCTTTTATAGTCTCTAAGAACGACGCGTTCATACGGACAGACGAACGGACTGA
Source organism: Colocasiomyia kotana (assembly GCA_037040085.1). Lineage (NCBI taxonomy): Eukaryota > Metazoa > Arthropoda > Insecta > Diptera > Drosophilidae > Colocasiomyia > Colocasiomyia kotana. The sequence continues at coordinate 58,578 of JBANCW010000024.1, read as the reverse complement.
CGGGAATCAACTCGGCTTTTCATGCTGATCAATAATAAATATACTTTGTGGGATCCGCTACATATATATATATATATTCGATCAAAAGGAATAGACACTAGATCAGTGCAGGGCCGAACAAGAAGTTTCTGGCTTTCGATCTATGCAGTCTCTCAAAACATCAAAACATCAACACTGAACCACACACAAACTGACAAGCACAAAAATTAACAACAAATACGTTGGTGTATCAGTCGATAAGCGTATCAAGTCAACATTTTTTTTTTTTATGAAAGACGTACGGAAAACAACTTTGCTTATGTTTTGAGCAACATTAATGACCGCATTATTAAAGAGGGAATTCTATTGAATATTAGAAACACATGGGCAACACAAAATTGGTCTCTCTTCGAGAAAATCTCTATTAATAAAATATATACTAGTAAGAATGTTATAATCGTGAATGTATTATAATTAACTACTAGATATTATTCTTTGAAGTACAGTATGCTTGTTTTTGTTATGTTATTACTAATGCTAATTAAGGTGAAAATTGTTGTGGGATCCGCCATTTCAGATGAGAAGTTTTTTATCACAATCTGTAATCGTTTTATGTTACTCTATTTTGAGATATAGGCATTGCGAAAAAATAACATGTCAATTGCAGATGAATGGATCAGATACCTAAGATTCTAATATGCGTATTTACTAAACAGAAGTTCATACCAAAATTATTCTCTCTAGTCTTATGCTCCAAGCTCTGTTCGCACGAACACCGGACGTATGGACATGAGGGATGGGTAGAACGACTTGCCTACTTATGCTAATCAAAATGGTATACATTTTCCAAACCTCTTTCTGCAGGTACATACATTTTAGCTACCTACGATATAAAAATAACTAATTATAAAGAAATTCGAATTTAACATATTTAATTTACAGCATATCGCGAACCCTAACTGCGCAAATAACGTAAGTGCCATTAATTTTTTTTCTGATCATCATTTATATATTTATGTATCAAATCATCAGATTTGGTGTTTCTGCAAGGAAAGGTAGAGAAGTTATTCATGGAAATGTGTTTTGGGTCTTGGGGCATGGTGGAGAAAAATGTTAAACGTTTGTATGCTAGAACTATTAACTATTAAGTTCCATTACTATAAATATAATACTTCAATTCTCGTTGAAAAATGTGAATTTTAAAAAAGCGGATGGTACGAATTCTATGAAAGTGAGTGGGTGTAGCAAACACATGAAATTAGGATATTTTGGCCATTACTTAATGAGTCTATCTATTGAATTTGGTGACTCTAAAATTAAAAATTGTGGCTACAAATAAAAATTATGAAAAGTGGTGGTGGATTGTAAGCGTGGCAGTTTTGGATGCACGACTTTTGAAAGTCACTATATGAATATAAATTCTAAGTTTGGTTACTGTAACCCAAATAGTCTTTGAGTTGTGAGTTATGAAAAAATAGATATTAAACTTGTATTGTCCGGGGATTAGTATAGGTAACATACCAAATTGGGTGATTACTTTTATAGTTCCTGAGATCGACGTGTTCATACGGAGTGACAGACGGATATCGCTAAGTTGACTTGGCTATTCATGCTAATCAAGACTATAGTATATACTTTGTGGGGTCTGCCACACCTCCATCGCCTGTTACATACATTCGCACAAAACTAATAGACCCGATAATGTTTTGTAAAAATATAGCATACGTTATTATCGGGTTTAAGGCTCGATAACATTTACAAATGCGTAAACAATATATAAATTTCGATTCTATATATATTTTTACAAAAAATGAAATGCATTTTAATGGACGTAAATCATAAATTGTTTTTGTTGTTGTAAGCGGAGGAGTGGTAATAATTTTGGCATTGTGTGTTTGCAGGCAGACATTAATAAATATTCAAGTGTCACAATTCGTTCAAGTTGAAGTCGTGGATGTTCTGAGTGTCACAATGATTGTAAACACTCAGAGTGTGATAGAACTCTCTGTTTACACTGAGTTCAAGAGTCATTGTAGCCAGTCCTTTGATTCAGCCCTGTGATTCACATTGTATAGTTTTCATGCCGAGGAAATGTACTTTTTTTTTTATTACAAAGGGGTGAATTAGAATTATAAGTGTTATTTGTTATCCTTTCATAATTTCGTCATGACATTTATTATATTCTAGTAATGTAGTGCTTCGGTTCCTCAATGCTCGTAGTACGATGCAATATGCATACATAAGTTCAAGTATTCATGTTGTTCGTTGAAGTGTTTTTACAGTCAAATTGTTTTTATTTACTTATAGAAATAATCATAAGCTGAACTTCGAGCACGAGCTAAAGAAAAACATTAATAACAATTGTCAAAATAGCTGCAGGGGTGCCTCTTGAGGGTTGCCGTTGATTTACAATTTTAAGTCGCGTAGTATAAAAACGAAGCAACCATAACAAGGATTTAGTCAAACTGCCACCCCTTTCGACTTATTGATTGTGCTTGGAACCAAAATCATATGTTGACCCATCAAATATTATTTTAGAGTTCTGCCTGATCTCTATCATCACCGAGGTAAAATTGAATGGGCTGTGTGACAAATTACTCCCTTATCTACCATATCCTCCAGCATTGCCTTCTTTAATCTATTTCCAAACCGATTTTATTAAAGTTGGATACCGGTGGAACAAACGAATTGCATTAATGGAAATATTGTGAGAAATTAATTAAATTCCACCTAAAAAAATTGCATTTCTTGATTCACCATATTTTAATACAAAACAAAGAAAAACTGAACAAAAATGAAGGACAAACCTGAATACGTGCCTCTGGCAAACCAATTTTTTCAGCAAGCCTCTCCCGTGCGAAAACGTCTGGATAGTGTGTCCTCTCAAATTCTGATGACCGAGCAAATCCAAGAGAAAATATCATACATATGAATTAAAAAAGCAATTTATACTATGCTTTTGTAATGTTCTCACCTTTTTCCAAACTATCAATTTGGTCGTTTGTAAATGATGTTCGATTCCGTTGTAATTTTCTTTTTAAACGTAGTCTCATTTGTGAATCTTCATCGCCTGAAGAATTGTGATCAGAGTTTCCATCAGATGTACTTTCGTGTGAATTGGGGTGCGAAATATCGGCAGGATAAAGGTCTGTAAGCAATATATCATTGATTTTGTTCCTGTTAGCTTACATATTTGGTGCTAATGCACCAAATTAAATCAACGTTCACATATGGCAAAAATTGGTTTGTGTATACTAGCTATGTACCATCCCGATACCATCCCGTTCTTCACACTACCTTTATTTTAATTTATTTCTTCAAAAGTAGTATGTAAAAAAATATATTGGCTCTATGGTAACTTTGTAATAATAAGTAAGAAATCAAAAGTCGGGGAAGGACGACCCTGAACACAATTCAATAACACAGACTGCATTTAATAAGGAATTTGTTCACTTGCTGGGCAGATCATTTATGTAGAAACTATATATGTATATAGAAACCTATATCTCTTATTCTTGTAAGAAGATTTCCAAAATCAGTACATACACCTACAGTCTGAATTGTATTGCTATATTTATAACAGTCTTCGAATTAAAAGCGTTTAAAGAAGTGTGCGTGGCAATTGCGGAGACGTAGACATTGATATCAAAGGTTAAAAATAATCTCGTGATGCCTATTGATACGTCAAGTTTGTAAATTAAGTTTGATATCTCTTGCTCTTGTGGTCTCTGAGATCGACGTGTTTATACGTTATTCGTTTTTTCGTGTATGCACATACGCTGATATAATCATCTTAATTTTTTGTTTTTACTTTATTTTGTATTTATTGATTCTGTTCCTTGACCGAGAACTAAACAATAAGTTTACCCATTTATCCAAAATGCGTACACTAGAACTTTGTTTGATTATGCGGCCCTAATTATTTGTAAGCTCGATTGAAAGGGAACTTCTTTTTGGTTGTGTTTCCCTAACCATCTGAAAGATTGACCTGGTTAAGATATGTCGAAATTTTGTCTGAATATTTTCCTTTTCGATACACTAGTTCTTCCTTCACGTATGGAATTTTAAAGTCTTTATGAATATTTTTATTTCTTATATGCCACCTATTATCATGAGCAGTATTTTCGATTGTGCTCGAATAGTGTTTGCATTTCTATTCATTCACTTTATTTGCCAGTCTGTCAACTATTTTTCTTTGCATTTAAGGACACTGGTCTGTGGTACTCCAGCCTATATCAAGCGATCTGTAGAAGTACTAGTGTTGCACCTCACCACAAATTTTCTTTGATAGACGACTCCGACTCTAGTAGTTTGTGGGTATTGCAAGGTAATAGTACTTCAATTTTGTGCGCGAGCCAATCCACGATTGAAGGCTTAACCATCATCGTGGAATATATCCGTGCTATAGTCTCGATGTTCAAATGAATTTATAATTTCCATTATTATTCGGTTAACTTATTCGATTGTTCTATAATTGTGGTGAAATCCAAATTGGTGGTGAGGCAAGAATAATTTTTAAAAATAGCTTAGAGATGCATGACACGAGGCTTATGATGAGAGCAACGTTTTATCTTTGCCAGGTTTTGAAAGCATTATAATTATAGTTTTTCCGCAATCATAAAATAGTACCAGTATTTTATAAAACTCATCAAATTCATCAAATTTTGGTTTTATTAAATTCAGGTGGAGTTGTTGTTTCAGATGCAGGACTTCGTACGCTTCATATGAGACGCCTGGTAAAAAAGTGATTCATTTATTTTGACGCTTGCTGCTTTTGGAGCATTAAAGTATTGAGTTCGATGAACGGATGTTTTAAGTCTTCATACGCAGGACACCCCTTGTAATTGGCAGAATGATTTCCACCGCAGTTATTGCTGGCATTATTTGTTTTGTCAACTGTGAAAATTGCGTGCAATTTGCTGCAACCTACAAATACTTTGCGCAATCTTCAGTGGGTTCTTGAATGGCCGTATTCTTCACAGTATGTGCATTGTATGGGATCATTACATTTATGTGTTTCCCTATACTAATCCTGCGGTGTGCCAAATACCGTAACTTGTAGATGGGATGAACCATAGATTTATTTTTAGACCGCAAATTTTCTGGGCAAAGCACAACCAGTTAATAACATTTTTAACGCCAAAGCCATTTTTGATGAGCGCTGACTTGACCGTTAGAGTCGAGAGATCGACACCTTTCATTACAACTTGTAACTTGTACTGTGCTAATTTTCAGATAAGTGTAGAAAGCATTGTTTTGCTGTCTCAGATATGTATTTATATATATATATTTATTTATATTTATTTAGTATCATTCAGTGCTGAATTATGGTCTCAGTGGTGATATAAGTGTAAGTATAACCGATTAGTTTACATCTCTAATAAGCATAGATGAGATAGGGATTGGACCAGATGCACTCTCAGGTTCTGTACCAAGTACTTGGAACTGTTTCTTGGTTTGTTATGGCGATTTTTTGCTTACGTTTATTTGCCTCTATATAACGATTCATGACGTGCAGCAGTCGATGAACTCTCCTGTGTTGATGTTAATGTGCGCACTTACATTTGCTGCGCTAGTTTAATTTCAGTTGCAGAAATTCATGTTGTCGAAGCTTTAGTAGGTTTTGTTGTTGCCTTAAGCTGACTAGCGATGAGAGAACTTACCGTGTTTATTGTTGGGCATCTTAGGCACTTTAAGTAAATAGAGTCGGCGTAACAGAGCTTTCGGCGCTCGACAATGTTTTTACGGGGTAGAATGAAATTTTAAAAAATTTAAATTATTCCGTTGTCGGCCATTCGGCCGCCATTCGTCTTGTTCCAATCGTTACTAAGCGCGAATCTGGCTCATAGTATTCTCACCGGTTTTACTGGTTGTTAAATTTAGCCACATTAACATACGTATACAAGTAATTTATTTATGCATCGTTTCCGCTTCATTCTAAGCAATCCGTTGTTTGAAGAATTTAAGTGACATATGTTCTCAGTCTCAATGAGTTTTATGTAGATGATTACAAGAGCTGATAGCATTGAATTATTGTATTCATTGCGACTGATATATATTTTATGTCATGTTAGCTTATCTTGCCTAACGAGCTTCTAACAGCACCGATGCTCGATAGCGTTGAAAATCTCACAAAACGGTACATGGTCTCGTTCACTGCTTCCTCATATGACCCTATCGCTTTGAGCCGTGTTATTACGTAAGCAAAAATTTTCATTCAAGAGTTCCCAGAATGTCAACAGTTGATTTGGATTTTGAGACGTATTCGCATGCTTGTATGTGCAAGTCATGTAGGCAAAAGGAGTTTCGGTAGATTTGTTTACCGCAAAATCGCAAATAGCGCCATTAAAAGTCAAGTCTATCCTCAGCTTGAGCTTGTTGCACACTTATTAGTTGACTTGGTCAGAATGTAAGAAAACTTTGCAGTGGATACGGTGGTGTTCCGGTCTAAACCGGAAGTTGTGTTGCACTAGTTACAGTAACACCCATCAACGATCAATGACAATCATGACAACCAAGTTGGAACAACTTTTTGAAATGGCTGTATCAGTTTTTTAAACGCATTTTGATTCTGTTATATACAGAACTATGTAACTCATTAGTTAATTATATATTTTTTAACTTAATATTTGGTATCAGACGGTGATTACCTCCACACAAATCTGAAATTTTATTAGTGTTTATTTTTAAATGTATAATTTTATTTTCATAGAAATTTGAAAAATGAGTTTCTATTAAGCGGCCTTACAACGGCCGCTAATAGAATTCACTAATTTCATCCCAATAAATTTCATTACACATAAATTTACAAATACATGCAATTCTGATCTTAAAGTTACTACTTTATGAAGCTTAAATTAACCAATTAAGAAAATGTCCGCCAAACGTTGACATTGACTTTCTATTCCAAACAATCAGTCAATTAATTACATTTCTTTTATTATATTTGAGAAAATGAAGCATTTGTTACATAACAATAATCCAGCAATATACATTCACAAACACTCACAATATACGTATGTTTATTTGGCTGAATATGTGGTCCTTTCAGTGAGGAGAGGGTAACATTTATTTATGTCCAAAGAGGCATATGTCAGTCTATTTCTTATCAACAAAAACTCGTAAGCGAAAACAATTGAAAGTAGTAAAATCAACAAAATTAAGCTGCGTTCCTCTGTTCGATTTACGAGTAATGGCAAACAACAAATGACCAACAAATTAACTATTTGTTTGCTCTGATGTTTGATCATCTGTGATAAAATGTCGTGGTTGTAAAACTAGAGGGTTGCTTTATATAATATATATATCTGCAAGGGGAGAGGCTTTATAGCTCTCAAATTTACAGAATGAACGTGTAAAATTAGTTCATGTGTAGCACGAAATGTCTAAACATTTACATTTTAATATAAACTGTATTCGTATTAACGTTAATTACTAGTTAGTAAAAATGTCATAGTCAAATGCCTGACTACATAATATTAAGCGCCGTCATAGAATTGGTAGAAAACAGTAACGGACACAAAATGTTGTAAGTTGCAGTATGTGGCAAAAAAATTTTAGTAATGAAAAATTGGTCATTGCCTAAGAGATGGATGTATTGAATCCGGTGACTTTAAAATGCAAATTGTGGTTAAAAATCAAATATAATAAATTTCGTGCGCGGTGGGTAGTGGCCGTGACAATTTCTGATTAACGTTTATTGGAAGTCTGACATAGACCCAGTGTAAAATGTGCAATATTACACAACTAATAATATATTTAGTTACAGCAAATAATTATATATATATTTATAAATATATATACTTTTTTTTTTAAGAAAAATAGCACTTTGCATTTGATGGATTTCTTAAATGAAGGAGTGGTCAGGGAGAACATTAAGGGAAAGGGCCTTTCTGACGTTACCAGATTGGCGGCAGTGGTCCAATGCTAAGGTCCATTCTGAAATGATGATAAATACGGCTCACTTTGGAACTACGACGAAGATTTAATGCTGTTTTGCTACTAAAGCAAAAAAAAAAAAAACGATTCGTGTGGGCAGGCGAAACTAGGCGTGGCCATTTTTAATAAGAAGCACAGTTTACATATCTACACTTTGCATTGCGTGTCAATAGCAGAGGCGGTTTGAAATAATTTCATACTGCCTATTGATAAAAACAAAAATATATACCTAATTTAGTGTCTCCAGTTCTTATGGTCTTAGATCGACACAGAGACAATATATACTTTATGGAATCTACCACGCCTCCTTCTGTTTACACATTTGCACATAACTGAATTCATTTTAAATTTTACTTCGTCAATTGTATAATTACATGTTTGTAATATCAAATATTGTGCAGTGGACGTTGTAAGAATTAAGCATGCTAACGTATTGTAGGGCTTGAGAGCGTGGTAGGGAAATAGGGAAAGAAACAATTTACGTGTCCAGTGTCCAAGTTATATTAATTTAACTTTGATACTGTTCAAATACAGGTAAAAATTGAAAATGTTGGAAGTGTGTGTTCCAAATAATTTTAATGAAGATATCACATACATTGCTTAAGCTTAAACTACAAATTTTGGCTAAAAATAAAAAATATTAAATTTCATAAGCGATTGGTTGTGGGCGTGGTAATTTCTGAAGAATGATTTTCAAACTAAATGCATATATATTCTAAGTTTAGTTTCTCTAAACCAAATAACCTTTGAATTATGAGCGTTTACAAGCATGGGTGTGTAAATTGCGGAGGGGAATGAGCAAGGTTTGAGACAAGGTAACTGAGACGCGTTCATACGGTCGGACAGACGAACATCGCACATTTGACTCGGTTATTCATGCTGATCACTGTCTTGTTGTATGCAGGGTCGAAAAACATATGCCTACTGCACCCATTTATAAATAGACAATTTATATTATATAAATCTATATGAGAGCATTTGCGGTATGAGGCTTTAGTGCACGATATCATTTTAATTCAAACTTAAAAAAATAAAATATTAAAGTTTTCATTTTTTGTAGATAATATCTATCTACAACATTTCTGTAAGTACGACAAAATCATAATTGAAAACATCTGTCGCAGCACAAATAAAACAGACTACCAACAAATACATGAAAGATTGCCCTCACTCCTAACTGCTTTGAGAATCAGAACGCTCCATATTTCGACATAGCTTCATTATCGGGTCAAAAACCACACTACCGCACGTAATAAAAACATGATTGAACTTATTTACAAAACGGACAAACATATCTACCAACATTTACTCAAGACAGAATTCAACCAAGACAAAACTCAGTCTAACGCTCCACGGCAAACAATCGCAGTAAAATGTGTCTCAAAATTAAATAAATATCTTATAGTATTGACAATCATATATTTTTGTTTTTGTATTAATTGTGTAGTAATTAGTCGCCCTAAGGACAAAATATATTTATTAGCTTTCAAATAAACTTCAATAAACAACAGATCTGGAGCCAGCTAAGCAACAACAAAACTAAGCTAAAAATCAATAATTTCATTGGACATCATCATCCATCGCAAATATTGTGAATAGTTTCTTCATGATTAACATTTATTTTATTGGCGACGGAACATTTAAAAGTACTGGTTTACTGGCTCTTACAGAGCCCATTGATTGCCTCATGTTTTACGTAATAATAATAATAATTTTGAATTAAACTAAAAAATTGTTTTGATAACAAAAGTGGTGCAAATAAAGTCGGGAGCGCAAATGATATATGCCATTGAACGACGTAACGATTGCGACAACGATATATTGTATATCAAACTTTTCATTCCCTGCGAATTTTCCATTTTACAGACACTAACGCTTACACTAAACGATATTTTTTTCTTCAAATTGAAGAAAAGATTGTCAATTAATGACATATAAATGTACATATTTATGTATGTATACGATCTGATAACATTTTACACGAGTATAATCAAGATTATTACAAATTGTCTTACATATAACAACTTACCACGTTTTTGAGCATCATCTCCGCTGATTTGTCCAGATAAGTTCGTTGGCACGGTTGTGGGCGGCAATGCTAAATGCGCCGTCGTTGTATTACTCGGATACCAGGCCCAGCCGCTAGATTGTCCATTAAACATCCGGAGTTTCTCATATACTGATTCGTTTTGCTGCTGTGCCTGCTGCTCCTTTTGTGATGCCAAATTGCGCAAGACACGATTAATCGACGAAACCTGTAATCATAAACATATCATAACAATCTGCACATTTTCTAACCTTAATTTTCGTTTTTCATTTTAACCCCTAACTCAATGCTTCATAACGCGAACTTCGATTGGCTTACGATATCTCAACCAATCAGAGTATCAGCCTGCGAAAGAACAGGATAACCGTACAAAAATGGCAAGCTGGCTTATTCAGTTACACACAATTATCTACCGTATGTGAGTAATTTCCAACATGTATGGTTGGTATGCTCACATGCACGCGAAAGCATGCATATGGAAGCGTTTCAAAATAACAGCCACAAATTGTACGTGGCACATGACACATGCATATAAGAGCAAATTAAAGTGGTAGCCGTTTTCAATACTGGCCAATTAACTACATCCAATATTTACACTTTGAAGTTGAAATCCTGTCCCATATAATTGCAATGCAAGTTTTAATTCATATAAATATACGTGTATATATAAAATAGTAATGTAAATAATACTAGGATTTATTGAATATTTAAAAAACCAGTACTGGCTCTATTTGAACCGTGAAAAATTTCAAAATTTCTATTGAACTTTTAATGATTGATTGAATATACTTTTTGCAATTTGTAGGAGTGACTCAGAGATGCACAATCAATAAACAATTATCATAATTCAAATAATGCTAAGTTTTGCAGATTAAAATAAAAAAACGTGGCTACGATTTGCCAAGGCGAAAAAAATGTGTACAAGAGAAGTCAGTATATACACCTACACTCTCCATTACATTGCTATATCTTTAACAGACTTTAAGCATTTGAAATCGATATGGGGATTACGGAGACGTGGGAGAAGAAATCAAAGGTTTGAAAAAACTCGTTGTATCTATTGAAAAAGATTCTCTAGCTTTTATATTGGGGCGCGTTTTGAACTTATGTTAATAGGGCCTAGTTTTTCATTTGACAGAAACAAAATAAATTTTTATATATATTATAAAAATTGTTTGATATTATGGTAAAACTAAGCAAACATAGTTTTGAGTCCCTACTATTTTCGCAGTTTTATATTCTTTTGAAATATTGTACAAAAATAAGAGTTTGAAAAAATTTGAAATTTTAATTTCAAAATTTTGTGGAGCCAAAGTAAATCGTAACAGTTAACAGTATCAGATGAAAAAAATCGGATGGAATAGAAAAGAGAAAGAAAATATTTGTGTACGACTCAAAATATTTACAAAATAGTCCATTCGTAGTTTTTTTTCGTGTAAGCTTGTGATTTTTTTTACTGCAAAATTGTTAAAGAAAAACCCTAAAATTAATTCGCACGAAACTGTTTTACAAAAAAAAAAAAAAAAATTCGCTAACAACGGCTTACATGTTTGATCTTTTAGCATCCTTTTTAGGATAGAAGCGGTTCATTTTTTAATTCAGTAGTGAGTGAGAAAAAAAAACTCAAATCATAAATAATTATATTTCTCAGTACTTTTTAAGAATCATTAACTATTTCGATGTTTATTATGTTATATTTATATGTTTATATACACCTATATACATACATTATTTTTGAACAAAACACAAAAACCTGTTGAAATTCAGTCGATTATTTTCCTTATTTAAAAAAAAAAAAGTTCAACACAGGAACAGGAACAACAACAATAACAAATGCCTGTACGTGTTTGTCATGGATTACAATAGTTTGTTGGTATTTTCATTTTTTATATTTTGTACCCATAGAAAGCTAATTGGTATTAGTGTTTTGTGCAAATGTATGTAACATGCAGATGCGTGACATACCCCCAAAAAAATATATGTGTATATTCTTGATCAGCATCAATAGCCAAGTCTGTTTGCCCGTCTGATTGAAAGTTCTCGGAGACTTTCAAACTTAGATATATTAATATGTAGTCCTATTTCGTTTCTTTCAAATCATTTATATCTGTTGCAGAACCTCCCCAATTGAACCTCCCATTTTTTGATATGGATAAAGGTTATACAAGATGAAGGAACGCAAAATTTAACTGTAGATACATCTTATAACCCCGTAGGCGTAGGAGGAACATACATCCATGGATTGAAATAGGACTGACATAGGTTTGGGCATACATAATAATTTTGGTGATACCAGCTCCTATAATCCTTAGATTAACGCGTTCATACAGACAGACGGTCAAATAGACATCGCTCAATCGACTCCACGATTGGTGCTGAAGAATATGTATACTTTGTTAAGAGTATATATACTTTACATATATTTACAAAAATCCAATGAGCCCTGGACCAATAGGTACAGGGTCTCAGAAGTGTGAAATTCAAAGAAAGCGGTTTTGTAAAAAAAATTTAATTTAAGCTAATAGAAAATGAAATATAAAATCTATTTACTTAAATGAACGGAACATAATTATACGGAAAGTGATTTATCGACTCGTCTATTGATGCGGATGAAGAATACAAAAACTCTACTTTAGGCTGTCGGAAATGATTCCATTGATGAGTTGCAAACATCTGACCAGTTTTATAATACTGGGTATTATTAGTATATTATTTTGGTATTATGCGTCCTAAAATAGTGTGAAATTCGCATTTTCGAAAAGATTTAAATTAAAGGGTAGACACATTACTAGTTTAGACTTAAATAACATGAAAAATCAATCTTAAAGGAACTTAAAAAAATAACTGGCCCCAGGCAAGTTGAATGACTTTTTTTCAATGATCGACATCTTCAAATTGTGATCCTTCTTTTTTAAGAGCCATCCCCATACATTTTCAATAATATTAATATTAAGATTAGGAGAGCAAGGAGGCAATAGCATTAAAGGAACATTTTGATCTCCAATCTATTTTTTTTTAATACTGGATTGGTATGTATTAGGACATTATCTTGGACATTATCCACGATAATGGCCCAAAAATGTGGTTGAACTGAGAAAATGCCTTTTCGAGAAGTTCTATGTAGCGAGTGACATTAATTTTGGAAGAAGCAAACTCGATTTTGACTGAAACATAATAAAAAATGACAGCCCACACCATTATGCGACACATACGAATATGGTGACGGGTCAAATGAGCTTTTTTTTTTCTTATGTCATGGAAGTAATAATTAAAACCATCAGGTCTCCATCCAAATTAAAGCATTTTTCGTCGGTGGGTTTTTTATTCTTAAATTTTTAGATGTTTAGCGCTAATTATCACTCGGCGTAAAGTAGATACTTGCTTGAACGTTGAATTTTGACTGAATATTCACCGCAAAGCAGATTGAATTTGATTGCTTTTCTATTTAGAATTTTCAAATTATTTCCATATTTTTATGTATTTTTTCAACTGCCTGTTTTGTGAGAATTTTTCGCTGTCTGGTTGTCTTGTTACGTTAAATTTGTCTGTTAAATCTGTAATTTGATTTGCTCAGTTTAACTGCAACTTAAATTATAGCCTCTGTGTCCTATCTAATCATCGCCAAAAAAGCTCTTTTTTTCGCATAGCTCAAAGAAATATTTAAATACACCACAACTGTAAATTTCATTATGCTCTTTCTTAGCTCCCAATCTTCTCTAATGTATCACTCTACAAAATACAATAAATATTGCATAAAGGAGCAAATCGATTTCAGATATGTACGTAGTACATATGTACTTACTCTACTTATGAACAACACATAAACACACTTTTCGTATGAATGTATGTGGGCACATTCTTCATGAGGTCTGTTACGCCTACTACTACTGTCTATTGTATAAACTTGCGTTCTGATTGACACAGGGTCTACAAATTTCCACTTCAAGTTGTAAGTGTTGCCACGTGTCGGGTGTATTGGGCTTCACATATTTTTGTTCCTTATTTGTCACAATTGAAACGACATTATGCGGCTTTTATTTTTTTCTGGTCGCTTTGAGTTTTACCATAAAGAAACAAACTTTTGAAAAACATCAAAGGACATCAAAGCTTGCATTGCTTTAGTACGTAGCTCTTGTCAACATGCCGCGTACGTTTCTAAAGCATCAAAAATACAGACACAATGTATGTAAATATTTTTATTACTTGTATTTCAAAGAATTAGACGCAGCTTGAAGTATAGGTGTATCTACTATCAATTATTTTGTCTTACAGCCACAGGCCAAGCCCACTCAGAGGATAAGAAAAGGGTATTATGATGTCTGATAGGCTTGAACAACGCATATCGAACAAAGGGACATAGAACGGAGATGACACATCAACGCCATTCCGATGAAATGGCAAAACGAAGCGAACCGGCTCGCAGTTGCCCAGGCCCTCCAGGAAATTACTGTGCATCGCCCTCTTATGATCCCTATCGCAGATTTAAGCTTTTTCTTGTTAAAATTAAGTAGCTTAAACTGAGTTCCCACATGCAAATTAAAATTGGTCAAAGAATAAACATGTTTTTCATGCAAATCTCTTCTTTGTCCATAAAATGTTTGGCGTTTCAACTGGTGTAAATAGTTTGTCTAAAATGTTAAGACTTGGACTTTGTGCAATGGCATTGTGTACCCATTGTAATGACGCATTCTTATTCGCTATCAAATTGACAAAGCTGCTAAAACTGTTTGGAAATGTTAAAGGTAAATAAATAAACTCGCAGCAAAAGCACTTGCTTGCATGCACACGTGTCTTCTGCAGCGTGTCACTTAAGGCTATTGCGTAACTACACAAACCAATAAATATTTGCCTGTGTTTGACCTTTCTACAAGACTAAACATTGAAACACGATATATTGTTTGCACAAGTGTTCCCACGCGTTTTCATAGGAAAAACAATTTGGTAAAAATATATTGTGCTAATAGCAAACAGCGAGATTTAGCAGATGTTTGTAGCAATATTTTTGGCATTCCCACACAGTTTAAAAAAAAAACTCGCATTATTTGTATATATTATACATGTGCTTTCTCTCCAAACCAGATTGTCTTAGAGTTTTATCAGCCTGACACTTATGACCAGCATCTCTCAGACAGTTCCCTGATATTCCTGGACAGGGCCTGCATCTTCTGAAGTAAAAATTTTACATACCAACCCAATACGTTTTTATGAATACCAACTACACTTCATCGTAAAAATACCAATTTGATAGCTAGCTTTGCAATCAATAATTGTTTGTTGATTTATTTGGGATTTGTAGTTAGTGAAATACTTTCGTTTAGCTTCTTTCGAAATTCTTGAAAGTTCGTAATTTGGAAATATTCATAAGAAATGCCGAATTGCTGACATGACATGACAACAAAAAAGCTTCGAAGATTCGATTGAACGCTAGAAAAAAATATTTCAATTATTATTATTATTATTATATATATATACGTTACGTTTAAGAACAAAGTTCGTAATTTTGTTTATTTTAGATAATCTTATAGTAATACTATTCACATGTTTTAAGTTTTTGATATATAACAAAACCAAATCTCCTTTAAAATAAGAGCACTCAGAAATATTTAATAAATCTTGCATGTATTTTTACCTGGAGTATAATACACAAACCTTTTTTGGGATAAGAGCATGAAAGGGACTAGATTAAAATGTATCTGAACGCTAAGCCATTTGAAAAACAGAGGACTGCCATTATTTTCAAATTGCTTAATCTATTGTCTGTACTGAGCTACCATTTGCCGCCGATGAATTTGGCCATGTCAATCTAGATAAGCCTTTTTGGTCATAACGACTGGGAGTCTAATACGAGTTTATCACAAAGAAAAGCAATATAGTTCTATGTTTAATCCCATATGTGAGTCTTTTACTCCTTCTTTTTATGGTTCTTCATTTATATTATTTTTCGCAGTAAATGATATAACGTAGCAACGGACCATAATATGTTGGGCAAATTAGATGGACATATAGATACACACTGGTCACAAGAATAAAACAGACTGCATTTCCTTCATATTTAATCAATGATCCACATTTTCTAAAACCATGGAATTTGCCCATATTAACATAAGTAGCATGCGTAGCACTGTGTGCCGAGCGGTTCTGTTAGCAAAATTTTAATAATAACTGGAATAAATGAAAAGATGCTTTATTAAAAATTTAATCTAAAAGTTTTTTACACAATCATCAATTAGTTCTTTAATTTCATTTTTATTAACTATATCAGATAGCTACCATACAATATAAATGCTTGAATTTTATTAAAAATGTTCAATAGCTAAGTTTATTTAATCTTTATTACATTAAGCAAAAAAGGTTTTCACGAGTTATAGGTAATTAATAGTAAGCGCGTAAAGACTGACATTTCGTCTGAAAGGTACAACAAGCTTGACAGTTGGACGTAGCTGATATCAATCACAACTAAGAAATCAACTACGCATGGAAATACAGTTCGCAAACATATAAATAAAATAGTACGTATATTTAGGAAAAAATTTTTATTGTATTAGTAAATTTAATTAGTTTGTTTTTATCTCAATAGAAGAAAATCACGTAAAATCTTTACAGGCCACGTGCTAATACAATTTATTCAATTTATAAGCTCGCAACTGATGAAGAATTCATTTAATGAGGATTTATTAATGAAAATGAGTTTTGTGGCTTGGGGCGTGGTGGAAACACCTTTCGATTTAATTAATAATTAATTAATACTGCTCAATTCCTGTTGAAAAATGTGAATTTCCAAAAAGATGGTGGTACCAATTCTTCGAAAGTGAGTTAGCGTGGCAAAAACCTTTTAATACTTCGGTCGATATTTAAAGAGCCTAGCCATTGAATTTGGTGACTTTAAATTAACAATTGTGCAAAATTATAAGGTTTTGGGGGAGGTGGATTATGGGCGTGGCAGTTTTGAATGCCCGGTGCATAAACCCTTTACGTTTGATTACGTTAGTCTTTGAGTGATGAGCGTTTTAAGAAATGGTCGTGTAAATTGCGAAGGCAGGGGGAGTAGATATCCAAGGTTTGAGATAAGCTCGTATTGCCCCTGGATTATAATAGGCTAGATACCAGATTTAGTGATTCCAGCTTTTATGGCCTATGAGGTGAACGCGTTCATATGGACGGACAAACGGACATCGCTCAATCGATTCGGCTATTCATACTGATCAAGAATATACATACAATGTGGTACGTATTGTGAATGTGTGGGAAATTTGAGGTCAATTGTTCAAATGCGGCAATATGCGAGTTATATTTAAAGCCTAACTATTGAGGCATCAAGTATGGAGACACGGAAGGATATGGTCAAAATACTGAGATAAGGATTCACTTTAGCATTACGCCCGAAGCCTACATGCCAAGTTTTGCCGCTTCAAAATAAAAGGTCTGGCTACGATAAAAAAAATGTCTATGCATTGGCGGTCGAAATTGGACATGGCAATCTTGCTTAAGAAGATTTCCGAAGTCAATACAGAAACCTGCAGTCTAAATTTAGTTACTATACCTATAGATCGGTTCCACTAATGTTGCTGATCATCACTTAATATTTCAGTATTGGTGATTTAATTATTTGAGTGAGCAGGTGCAAATTTATATGAGAAGATTTCTGGATATAGTATATACACCTACATTCTGAATTTCGTCGCTGTCTTTTACAGTTTTTGAATTATAAGCATTTGAAAAAATGGGTATGGCAATTTTGGTAGCGTAGAAGGAGGTACACCAAACATGTACTCCAGATTTGTTGTCTCTAGCTTATAATTCTCTAATTAATACGTTGATATGGATGGACAGGCGGACATTAATAGATGCTGATCAGGAATATACTTTATGGTATCTGCCACGCTTCCTTGTATATTCGCATGTTTGTTTACTAACACTCAAATAAGCGATGCATAAGCGTAAGTAGGCGGGTTAATTAAGGGGGAGCAGAAGTCCAATGTTAGACATAAATTGTATTTGTTTATTATACAAAATTTTTTTCATTTATAAAGTCTCTGAAATCGATGTCCTCGTCAGGACGGACAGATGAACATGGCTACTGAGATTGACGCGAATGCAATTTGCCAACCGTATACGCACAAGATAGATAATAGACTCCGCTTAAAACCAGGTGCAAGTTCCGAATACAAATATCGGGTTAACCGTGTTTTTTGGTGACAAATTTATATGCACCGTATAAATAAATCATAATTTTATTCTACTAGCTCTGCGAGATATAGATCAAATATATATATATATATATATATATATATATATGATAAAATATTTCAATATCAATAGTTTAGTGAAAACTTCAATCACTTACACTTGGAATATTATCACTATTACAAACTTGTTCCGAAAGCAGTCTGTCTCGTATTTCCCATGCAAATATGCTAGGGCACTCTCGTTTGTAGTCAGCAATTTTTTGCACGACTGGCGTTGTAGCCACACGGGGTTTCGAACCACCAATCGCTCGAGGTTTAATTGAGCCGGTTTCGTAGTATCTATAAATTAAAAGAAATTATAAAAATCACAATGCAAACTTAGTTAGTTAATGTACATTCACCAACGTTACTTTTTGACTTATTTTACAGGCGGCGAGATGAAGAATGCTAAATATAAATGATGTAATATAATTAAATCATATCGTAAACTTATAGATAAACTAGATTTACACATGTTTTTTTAGCTAAAATAGTTTTGGCCGGCTCCAAGTCATTCAATTGTGTAAAACATATATTATTCAAGAATAATCAGTTGACAGCAACATAACTGACTGAACTGACACTCTATTTGTGGATGACGAGTCCCGAAGGTAACTCGAAATATATGGGAAAAATAAAACAACAACACAAATAAATAGCAATATATATTTTTTACACAATTGAGTGAATTATATATTAATAATATATGCATATATAATTAGTGATAATCACTTCAAGAAATTATTGAGAATTTCAAAATTTTTTAGCTTCAAGCTATTTTTTGTAATTTCGTTAAAAAGATGTAACCTAAAATTTTCCAAAAAACATGTAAAAAGATTTTCTTTAAGTTTCAGAAACACGTTTCTTTAAAAGCATTATGTTTTGATGTTTAGCTACACAACATAAATTTTTTTCTATTGATGATAATCGATTAGATTCACAACTCTATCGATGACATTGATATTCATATGAGAAATTAGAGCTCAACTTCGAAATATTAGGGGGAGAGTATTTGATACCTCCACCCACTACTATTCCCATTGTTCTTTTACTATTAAAAATGTGCATCTGAACACGATTTCACAGCAATGCCTTCAATTATAAACTAGTTCTTTTAATTTCGGGAGTATAAGTATGCTACGTTTTTATTATACTTTCTTATCACTTAATATAGGATTTAAAAATATTCCAAGAATTTCAGTAGAATCCAGATTTATTACACTACACCTGTCAACATAATTTGATCTAATTGAAAAATATTGAATGCGTATTTCGGCAAATTAGTAATGCCCGATATATCGTCATTAAAATTTGTTTGGTAATCAAACTCACTTTCTTAGAATTGATATTACTGATTTTTTCAAAATGTTATTAGAACAGCTACGCAAATTCGGCATAAAATTTTTTCCCGCATCATCGTCCTACTAACATTTCCACAACTTGTTTAATTTCCCCGCACACTCTTGCAAATCATTTCGCGTATAACACAACCAAATTTTTATCGCACTATTTTAAATGAAATATAATTGTAGACGCGAGGTATTGGTATTTAAATTCATAGCACATACACTATATTAATCTTCTGTTCCTCAGGTCATCTAATTCCCTATAAAATTTTAATCTGTTTTAACGAAAAGCGTCCAGGGAATATTGCAGTCATGCTCACCCGACTTTAGCTTTCTTACTTGTTTTATTGTGCGACGGTCAGTTTCGACATGATGGAAATGCCCATTTGCTAAATATAAGTTTGAAAGTGTCTTTGATACCGCGTAGTTTCAATAAACGACTCCATTGCAATTTTTCGAATGTTCAGGTAATCAGACTTTGCACTTAAACAGACTCTGTTAGTTGTTTCAAAATTCCCAATACATTGGCTCCGAGAGTAATGCCAAATATATTCCGATTTACACTTTAAAGCATCCACCCACTGCATAAATATCACACTCTGCTAATATTGTTCATAGTTTTCATTAAATATTTTGAATAAACATATTAATGTATTTTGTCCTTATTTTATAGGGTCATTTGAATGTATTTTTTTTTTATAGGGCCAAAAATAATTCTATTAGTACCAATTTTATGAAGAATGAACCGACGCATCTCTTTAGTTATGAAAATGTTATAGTTTGAAGATTGATTGATAAAATTGATTATATGTTTGTAAATCAAGGACTGAAGTAAATAAAAAGCCAAAAGACTTTTTTCAAAAACCGGCCTTACTCAGCTTAGCAAGCATTTTGGCGAATAAAAATTTACTTTGATTGTGTTTACTGAATTTTATTCCAAATAAATTTATAGACAAATTTTAGGTAGATAAAATGGTTTCTCACCTGCCCAATATTTTGCTAACGCAACCATTTGACACTTGAAGTATACGGGATATATCACATGGACGTGCACCAGAATGAGCTAACTCGACTATTTTTTGTCGCGTCGAATCGGGCAAGGGTCGTCCGTTGACATAAACGCCTCCTAACTGGTTTATGCCACTATGTCCTGCAGTAGAGCAACCAAATAATGCACTTTGCCCGACAGACGAATGCGGATGACCGTGCATTATGTGTTCTGTCGTGAGCATCATTTTACGAGTGTTTATTTTTGGAACTGAGTTTTACTTCAATTTGTATTGTTTAATTCATTAAAAACTATTTTTAAAAATAATGATTGTACATAAATTTGATTTAATATTTCTAGACTGCACTAAATGCTTGCATTATGGAAATTTTTCGTTGTTGAGTTGCTAAGATTTGTACTTATGTAATTATAAATTTGTTCCACTTCTTTACTAGACTAAAATACGAGATTCTATATTACAATTAAACGTTTCGGCGGGCTGTTTTGAACAATCTTTGTACTTATTCTCTAGGGTCGAAACCGAGCTAAGTGATTCTGCTGTGTCATTGAGTAAATCAAACATGGGTTATTCAAAACCATAGGTATAAATTATACGCCAGCACGGACGCCAATTTGCGCAGCCTGCGGCCCGACGGCAACTCCTCCAATACGTAGTCTTATCACTTATTTTGATTTTTGATGTTATATGTATGCACAAAGTAAATCTTAAACTCGCGTCGGTGTCAATTTGTTTTACACGAAAATTTATACAACTAACTGGTTTCTGTGACCGTTCTCAGCGGTGGTAGCAGTGCGCACTTAGCGAAGCGAAACGATAATGAGCTCTCATGCGAAAAAACATGCTAACAAACGTGCTCACAACTGCAAGTTGGCTGGGAAAACAAACAATCCATTCACATTCTAATAAGTCCCTCAACATACCCATACTGGCCAATGCGAGTGAAAAGATGGTCAATACTGGCGGGC
>JBANCW010000024.1:0-36968 GCA_037040085.1 Colocasiomyia kotana | reverse complement strand
CCATTCACATTCTAATAAGTCCCTCAACATACCCATACTGGCCAATGCGAGTGAAAAGATGGTCAATACTGGCGGGCGCACGCAAACATGAGAAGCCAATATGCGGCCATTTTAAATGAAAGATAACATGAGCGCGAGCGAGATGACAGTTGTGGCTGTTATGCTGGCTGATAACTACGATGGCGACATCAAAACCGCGCATCCCTATAAGCGTAAAAGAGAATCTAGCTCACGAAAAGGACAGATAATATGGCACCGCTCTAATACGCAGAAGCATCCTAGCTGCTTGCTTACAAGCGATGAAAGCCATGAAGAACACATAAAGCTTATAAATCTGCTATGATAATAACGGTAACAAATAAAAGTGCATACATACATTAGATATTTGTATGTAGTTCATATGCGGAGCAAACAAGAATCTCTTAAATCTCTATAAAAGAACACTCGTCGAAATTTAAGCATTTATTCACTGTACATACATATGTACAATCTCATACTAATGCTCATATATGTACTATATATACATGAAATAATATAATACATTGATTTTTCGTTTGTATATAATATTGTATAATTTTAAAATATAACTAACACATTCTTCAAACATTTGTTTACATATGTGCATATAGTAGATTTTATGTCAATTTATCCGTAGGCAAGACACCCAATCTCAGAGTCTAACAAATATTGTTTGGTATTTTACAGAATGTATTAATTGACTTAAATAAACATACCTCAAATTTATTTTTATTGACACCGGACGATGATACACGCAAGATAAGGCGTTGCATATCCCATATTTATTTGTTTGTATATGTATATAGTACACTGCCTGCATGAGCTTATTTCAAAGCTTCTTAATTCTTACTACTGAGTGTTCTTCTGGGTTGGGGTGTTGATACGAAAGTGACAGCAATAAAAAAATGGTACTTTGATAATTACATACAAAACTCATATAGCAATATAACTTATAACGGTAAAGGTAGGTATTATACGCGAAATTCTATTGCAGAGATGTGTTATTTCATTTAAACAATTTTCTCATGGTTAGGTAATTATACAGCTATATATATAAATATCATATCTAATATTTCTACAAGTAGGAGTTTTTTATACAAAAGTGTTGAGGAGATTGTGGCCCTTTGAATGCCATAATTTCTTGTTCTATTGAACTAGATAGCTATTGAAGATCGGAGACTAGGTTGAGAATTAAAATTTTATTTGTTTTATCTGTCAGCTGCAAATACTCAATGTAACATATATAAATATCAAATAATCATAAATAATCCATAATTAATATAAGCTAATATATTACAACATAGCTTAGTTGCTATAGCTCACAGATTGTAATCTAACAACTAGTATTTCTTAATTATAAAATACTAATATTATTGACATTCAGTATCTGATGGTAGTTAATATATAATTTGTATGCCCGCACAACAACAAAAATAAAATATTTATTGTAAAGTACGCACTCCATTTAAATTTTCCGAAGAATTATTTTTGAAAATAATATTAACCGATATTGTCAATATGAATAAGATTTACTCAAGATATAGTCCTTAATGCCCGTTATCTATATTTTACGTATACATTCACATATTCAATATATAAAAGCCAGCGCTAACTCCATCGTGGAACTCTAACATAAATAAGTCTGTACTTCTCAAAATTTTGTTCCTTCAAAAATATTAGGATATTCTCCCAATGCATCTAAACAACATCATGAAATTTCATATGTATTATTTTAACCTTCAATTGCTAGAGTACGTCTAGTAAATCAGTACTTAACGTCTGCAAAAGCTATAATATTATTTTATAGTAAAATGTACTAGTATTTGAAAAAATATTAAAATAAATAAATAAGTATCTACAAGTTATGCTTTCCTTCCTTATGCTTTGCGCCCTAGGTGGTTGGACGTTCGACTTCTATTTCAAACCCAATAAGGAGGAGGGCACACATTTATTAATCAATAACGTTTACTAGCTTTTTATTTAAGTTTTATCTTCTTGTCTTCTATTCTTGCGCCAATTGGATACCAAAACAAACTACTTCAGCAGTTTGACGAATAACAATAAAGGGTGTATTTTTATTTGCCATCTGCTAACTATGTATGAATATTTAAGCTAAATATAATGTATTAATATAAATATATTTATGTGTGTAAGCAATTGAAGGTATATACCAAAGTCAGTAAAACCTTACTTGATATTTTTAATTAGTTGTTAAGATGACGTGCCTATATATATATATATGAATTGTAACCAAATCCAAATATACAATGGTTTTACCGTAAGCAATTAGGCCACAAAAATGAAAATAAAAATATTACAATGTATCTCAACACCAAATATTGCACTGATGCTGATCACGCATACACGTAATTTATTGACTAAGACTAATTTATGCTTTGAATTGGTACCTACTAATATAAATCATATTGTCCCTTGACATGCGCCTTCGAATGTTATCATCAGACTCAAAGTGACGTCAAAAGTCACTAACAGTTCGAATCCTTTGAAATAATGAAAAGAGAACTAATTTCAACCACCAATTTTCGTCCAGCCCAGTCAGTTGTGTTGTGCTGTAAAGCTCCAGCCAATGTAATGCCAATTTTAAAATGTCGCTTGACACGTTTTTGGGATTTTTTGAGTCACACGCACTGCGCTATATCAGTTAAGCCACATCCCCGCCGTTGCTCTTGCCGTTGTCATAGGTATCGGCAATGAATTTTTTAAGGACAAAAGAAATTTTCCTCGTAATTCCTTGCGTGTGTTACAAATTTCATGGAAAATTGTTGAAGGTGACGAATCAAATTTTATGGAATGTGTGATAATTTGAATTTATTTACCCTGTACCCGACAAGTTGCAAAATGTATTTTGTACATATGTACATTCAATGAGGTTGGGAAGAGCATGTAAAAGCAAATATACATGTTTTACCAATGAAGGGCAATGATGACCTGTGCATAATACCTATTTGCTCCCAAATCAGGGTCACAATAACGATGAGGCAAGATCTTTGATTCAAAAAACAGCTCCAGCCGTGAAATTAAACACTCCATCCTTATGAAACTATTTGTGAACGATCGCAAACTTGCTGCTATAGTTATTATACCGGACAGAGTAGAAAATTTCTTGCCTAATATTCTAAAGAATATTTAATACGTTTAAAAAGAAATTCAAATTTGCATGTAGATATGTATCTAAGTTTAAATATGTGAAGGATTAGATATGGGAACATTGGCAGAGGAAAAGCATGAAGAACATGAGAACTGGAGTGCAACAGATGATATTCAACTAATAGCAAACAAAGTATATATTGTAAAAATGGAAAGTTATACATAAATCCTCTAATTGTTTATCGATCTTGTTTGGCGTTTGTCCACTACTACGGACAAGCATTTTGTCGAACATGAACAATTCAACTGTGAATGGAATGTTAATACTTAATACATGTATAAAACATTTGTACTCAATTGAGTTTTTATAAGCTCGCAGAATTTTTTAAGCTGTAGTCTCGTACACAATAATAAATCAAAATTTATTAAATTGAATGCGATCAATCAACTTGTAAGCTTGGATATAACCTAATATTAACGCTACAGTTTGTTATACCGGTATATAATGGTATATAATGCTGTACTAACTTATGCCGAGAGCATTGTATGGAAATTTTCAAAGCGATTAAGTATTCAATGTTAGAAAATAATCATATTTTACGTTTGCACTAAATTAAAATTCCTTACATCGTACTGAGTTTAGGGTATAAAAAGGATGGTAATCGAATTAGGTAAAAATTATGAACATTTGAGAATACTGATTTTTTCATCTCATCACAAATCATTCGGTTAAAAAAATAAGCTTTTCCCGTCTTAACCTCTGACTATTTGGCTCGGGTTTTCCATAATTACATAGATAGTATCATATCAAACATATCAGACTGGATGTGCCTAAAATAATTTGGAGTGCTCGACTGCATACTATCGTATTTACGAAACATGTGTAAGTTGTTTCGCCCATCAGTTAGAAGGTGTATGATTACGTCATGGTACGGAGAGTATCAGAAGGCTGGCCCATTGATTAGCTCTGTCAACAAATCTTTTTGTAGATTTTAAGGTGCGGACTGAAACAAATTTTTATACAACAGCTTTATTCTTTCTATTGTACGAAGGGAAACAATAAGGTAATGCGCACAACGCTGACGGGTAAAAGCCGGGGAAAACGTGTGCTGTTATTGATGCGAAAGATTCAACCACAAAAACGGCCGCAGTAACAATCACCGTCAGTCACATTTTCTACGCTCGAGCGATGCGGCGGCTGACGAGTAAAAAAATCTAATATGAATTTAAAGAAAAGTAAAGGAAGCGAGAGTGAGAGGGAAGAAGCGAACATACATGTACATACTCGTACATATGAACATTGATATGTATAGCTTGGCTTACCTACAGCAGTATGTTTTTGCTAATAGACAAACGGAGACCCAGCAACCACAGGGCACCCGAAAGATAGCTACTGACGGTTTTGTAACAACAAAAGAGGTCAAAGTAGTTACACTAAACATACTAGACATGTCGTACATACACACACATATGTATGCAGTACATTAAACAGTATGCATTCAGCCGACACAAAACAGACTGTTAGATAAAAGTAGGCTCATGGGCACTTTGACAGGCAACCCTACTTAGGGTTGCGCTGAGCCTACCCTCAAAGTAAACAATTAAATAAAATGGTGCATTGTGTATGGATTTGTGAAGAATAAAATACATTGAAGTGGTAATGCCGCCATCCACAGGCAAGCACAGGAGTGAGTACGATATTCATGATAATATGTACTTACTTACTATGCATGTAAATTATCTACATGCATACAAAAGTATGTCTATATAATCATATATTTTATATATATATATATAGATTGATCATAACTATTTTATAGGTTGACCATCTTTGTCGTTCAAAAATTTGGTGGATATCCATTAATTATTCATATTATTAGCTATGTTATAAAAAAAAGTTTAAAACACATATTATAGAGAAAAAAAATTAAGATTTGTAAAATATTTTCCGTCATAATTTAAAGAGTATTAGGGTTTCATTAAGCAAACTTAGAATGTCTATACATATAGTTACTTCCAAAAGTCGTTCATTCAAAATTGCGACACGCACGATCCACCGGCACTGAAATTGTATATTTTTTAATTTAAAGTCTTCAAATTCAACAGATGGGGCTTTTAATCAACGGCCAAAATATCTTCATTAGGAGCATCTTGTCACGTCCACGCAATTTCATACAATTGGTACCATTGTATGAATTGACAGGCAAATTCTGGCGTTCAAAATTTTCGACACCATGCCATGCACAAAATATACTTGCATAAATAAATCTAACAACGTTCACTTCTAAAACATACAATTTATTATTTACACTATGTGTATAGTCGCACTATTTTAAACAAATTAATTTAGGCATATAATCACATCATAAAATAGCTTAAGAAGTACATTATTAAATTAATTTTTTGAGAATTTTAGTTTAATCGGAATTTTCGAGTTAACACACTTACTTATTTTCAACTGCATTTATAGACAGAAATTTGAAAATCATTAGTTATGCTTATGTTATAGAAATTAAAATTTTCCCCATGATCGCCACAAACCCTCAAGCATATAAAAATCAATATATATATATATTAAAATAAGCATTTTGCATTAAACGGTGGGAGTACATTTTACGTGCACCCTCTCGCATCAACCAAATTAACAAAATTATGAAAAAGTTCCCATACGAATCGTCTCACCCACGGAGGTCGCAATACATAAACTTTGACTTGCATTAAAACCCATATATATATATATATATATATATATATATCGACTCGCCTAATCGTGCTGATTGTCGGCCATGCCTCACTCTCCGTGTTGTATACACTTGCAGGCAACAATACTATTATAGATCTATACAGAGCACAAGGTATATTATATATATATATATATATATATATATATATATAATTATGTATATGCAATTATGTATACATATATAACTATGTTTATTTGGATACTAGGGATACATTGCTGCATCCAAAAAGTACATATTGCCGAGATGATGAAACTGAATATGTTTATCTGTCAATCTTAAAATTATCTGCCCATACTTTGCCGCTTGGAGTACGCGGGGTAAAAACCAGACATAAGAATATATAAAGAATTCGAATTCGAAAAACAAACAGTATGAATACAATTGATTTTAGTTCATTAAAACTAGAAAGTATCAAGTATCTATTTTTAGTAATTCTAATTGATATATTCTGAGCAAGGAAGAAGGATAAAAAAAATATATCAAATAAAGTATTAAGTGGAATTCCTAAATATTTTTGTATGTGTGCAGATGTACGTAAGTATATATGCACAAAAATATATTCGATGAAGTATACTCTTGCAATTCAGAGATAACACACCGAATCAACGCGATTATTGTAATCCTCGGTTTTATGTATGATGCACTTACAACCAGGCTTAGCTCCGGTGACCATCTACTTATTTTAATTTACACATGAAACGTACATACATGTCTGCTTAATGTTTGCGACGTCAATACATTTGATTTGTCATATTCACCCATCCATAATTAATCACCTTTATACCATGTTCAGCGTAGGATTTTAATACTTCAATTAACTACATACATATGTATATACAACTACATATATATTTTGTATGTGGGTATTCGCGATGAATCTGCTCGGGTTGCCAAGATACGTTCTAGTCTCAACTGACACTCAAATGCATTCAGACAGTTTTTCGGACGGTCTGCTCAAGCTTTTCGTAATTGGCAGCCAGGCGACCGTCAATCGATAACAATAAAATTGTTAAAAGCGCAAAATGCCGCAAAGTGTGTAATTTGTTGAGGACACCCGACGGAGCAGCCGAGTTCTATTTGAATCCGTCAATGGTGTCTTTAAGCAGTTTGTCAGCGGCACGTGGCAAAGCGGCTGTTAGCCTTTCTAGTTTGTTGCCAGCAGCAGGCGGTTGATTGGAGTGGGTTGAACACTGAGTGTGCTCGTGGAACGCGTACGTGTGCCACTGACGCAAAGCGGCAGCATTGCTACAGCATTGCCACATGCAGCAAAAGCAACCCCCGCATGGTGTTTGTAGTGAGGTGCATTAAATAAAGATTTAAACGCCTGCAGCCACTGTTGGCCACTTCGCTGCTTCTTGTGCAGTTGCACAATAAAATTAAGTTGATCGACCAAAAAGATTTTTGAAGCTCACGTGGATATTATATAAGCATGTAATACATAAATACATACTATGTATGTGTATGCAGAGTATACATACATACATTTTATATCGTACTATTATATAATACAAGTGTATGTACAAATAATCTATTAAAACATCAACATACGACATAGACATACTAGTTAAATACAATATCTGTATTAGTTAAATACATATTTAAGTTACGGCCCAAAAATGTTGTTAATTACAATAAAAGTAGGTTGTTGATTACACTATCATCTCTTTGGCGCCTTTAGTGTATCCGCATTTACAAGCGTCTCTATCATGGATGTTTTCTTCCCCTGGGGAATTACCATTTATTTTTTATTTTTTATGCGTTTTTGCTGTGAACCCCTTATGAACCCCAAATACATTGAACGACACCATAACCCAACCCAAGCCGGACGTTCTTGTTGAGAAGCCGCATGTCCTTACATAGATCGATGCGTCGGTCGCACAGTTGGAAAGCGATTTGAAATTATTAGTCTAGTCAAGGTTTGAATTTAATCGAATTTGAGTTATGATAAAAACAAAATAATTAATTATAGAAAGTGAGAAGCTTAAGTCGGCCAAGCACAATTCAATAAAGTAGACTGGATTTTCATAGGAATCTAGTAAGAGTGTCCAAATTTATATATCGTCATTTGTATATCCTTATACTTAGTATAAATAACAAATTTGGTGTTTCTGTAGGGATTATTCGTGCCAACGTGTTCTGGGGCTTCAGGGAATGGCAGAGAAACATTTTGAACGCGAAAACTTGCACGTAATGCTACTATTACTATTAATTTTTATTGCTGTTCAATTCTCGTTAAAACATGTGCATTTTTAAAACTTCGGTTGTATACATTCTATCAGAGTGGGAGTGGCAAAAAATGTTCAATAAGTATATCTCAATCATTGGTTAAGAAATGGCGACGCTAAAACCAGGAACGTAATTATTATAGGATATGTGAGTTGGAATTCTTAGAATAACTCGAACACAACATAGAAAATGTGTATGTTGAGCCATATTAACAATGTAACAACTAACTTATTATTAGGTTACCGTTACAGTTTTGATCTACATGCAGAGTCGATTTAGCCATATCTGTCCGTCCGTCCATAATTATACTACTTACAAGATGTAGGTCTACTAGAACGTAAGTACTGTATGTAAAAAAGGCTTGTTGATTTAAGAACTCAAAAATATCTTTAGCGACCCCATCTTCAGTGAATATAATGCAATGAGTGTTTTAATGCTGAATGCCAACAATAATTGTTCATTTAACTTAGCGTGTGCTTTGGCGTCGCTCTCAAGAGCCGACGGCTGCCCATTTAATTTACGCATTGGAGTACTCAGATTGGAATGTGATCAAAGGTGTAAAGTGGTGTGCATTTGCTATACAAAGTTTAGCACGTGCTTATACGGGAGTGCACGTCTTTAGAACAGCCTATACAATATGAAAAGCATTTAAGTGTGTGCCGAAAATTCAACTTATTGCAAGTCGACAACAACTTCAATCTGTTTTGCAATTGCTTTCTGATTTCTAGGTATATAGTATAGGTTTTTTGTACATGAAAGTGTGTAAAATCATCGATTTCATAACAGAAGCGTGAAGCGTCTTATATTATTGTTTAGGTCCTGATAATAATAATAACAGTGTACGCGCGTAATAAGAAGTTCTTTTGAAATATTACAACTTCAAGTGACAGGAAATTCGCAGAAAACTGTTGTCTATGTCTACAAGTTGTTGTGCAGCCGATTATGACAAAACTCATAAAAGTCTCAGGCAGAATATAAAAAGACTCTTCCTTAGCGATTAATTGGAATAATTTGGGCTAAAAATGAAAAATCTCAAACTGTTTTTCAGACTCTACAACCAGTGCCTATTGATTTAGAGCTAATATATGCGACAAGCAGGAGTCGTTGTAGACTCCATAAGTATTTATAATTTTAATCAGCAGAAATAACAGAGGCGATTTAGCCATATCTGTGTTGAGCACTTTTGTTAAGTTCTAATTTGGTACTGAAACCAAAATTAAATATGCGTGTCTACATCATATCTGAGATCGACGCGTACATACGGACAAATGTACATGGCTAAATCGGCTTCGGTTTTAACGCTAATCAAGAATATAAATAATAAATTGAGCCTGCCAGGCCTCCTTCTGCTTGTTACATATATTCGAACAAAACAAATCCTAGACCAGAAAGTTCAAAATAATATGAAAATTAAAAAAAAAACTGGAAAGTTGATATCTCAGACATTTTAAAGCAAATTAAATTTTTTTTTCAAATTTGAACAGTGATCTGTGAAAGTAATATTTCTTTTCTCTTCTTTTAAATATTTTGTTAGAATAATTAGCCAATGATTGCATGATTAAATAAAATGGCCACCAAATATTCATACTATATCATAAATAAATAAGTAGCCACCATATTGTCAGTTGTAACCGAAAGAGGCTTTCCTGCCCCATTGAAGTAACTATATTATACTTTTCTTATATCTACATTTGAACTCTTATATATTTTCCTGTTATATGGAAATTAATTTATATAGTTAACAGTTTCATATTAGATTAAGATTAATGTCCTTCAACTGCATACCTTTAACGTTTTTGACTTTCGGATCAAGTACGTAACTCACTGATAGTCTTTTACTTTCGATTGCGGTATTCCATTGCATATGCATGTAAGTATGTATAATAAATTGATATAGGATGGCGGCTTTACGTAATCAAATATTTCGCATCAGATTCTGCACGCTTCTTTGTTAATTTCCCGTGCACACGCACAACCTACCCTTGCCGCGTTACGATTGCTCGGCATTAAACTAGTTTAAATGGGCAGTTTGCTTGCCTACGCCTGACTGTTCCTTAGTTATTTAAAATAATATTTCCGTATCCGGTAAGTAATACGCGACACGTGCTTCCCGACCCGGTTCCGGCATATACGCTGACGGATGATATGTCCCATATTACTGAAAACGATTGAAATTGCAAGTGTATATCGTATACAAAAGAATCTACTCGTACAATGTCAATTTATGCAACTAATATTTTTTGTACAATTTAAATTTTATTATTGCTATTGTTATTAAATACTTATTATAAACTAGAAAATCCTAAAAGAAAAATAATTTGACTTTAGTATGTCTAGCAGAACAACTAACTATCTACGAGGACGATATGTTAATTTTGAATGACATCTTCAACAAACGTAGAATTTGTTATAAAACCTCGTGCTTGTTTTATTCTTAAAATTGAGCGATTCCGTATATCTGACCCTCCACACTACAACTAGACATTTTTAACTGTAATTGGAACAATATACGACCATTTAATTTTTTTTTTTTTTGTCACGGCTTCACATTTTTGAAAGCAGTTTCAGTGGTTCCATTGCTGGAGGCAATCACCGATTATATATATATATATCTATGAAATATATATATATATATATATATATATATATCTATGAAATATTGTCGAAGTATACAGACAGTGATAATTGACAGTTGTCTATATGCTTACAAAAGCATACAATCTGCTGTTTTTAATCTTTTCTCAGAGCATCAATGATTTTCGAAACATGTTTAACTATGTCCAATGTTTGATGATTGATGTTTCATTGATTTTTATCACGTTACACTGAGCTGCAATGTATTAATAATTGATGGATTGACATTCCTTTAAGCACATAGATAGATTAAAGAAAGTGTCCGGATAGTTTTGAATGATCGAACAGGTGACAGAAATTTAAACCAATGAAATTGCACTTTCGTACATACATATATCCAAACATACATATATACACACATACGTTTAAGAAGATATTTTTATCAATATTTATTAAACATATATATACCGGGGCGATAATAATATTATTATTAATAAAGGATAATTAATACAATGAGTTGATGACTATGATTTCATGACTTTATTTCTAAACCATTTTCCGACTTTTTCGTTCATTCCTCTTCTTCCCAATGTAGCGGGCTGCCAACTTGTGTCAACCCCAGACACATTGTTTCTTACTATCTCACACTCGGCCCTCCCGATCCTTTGCATACATACATGTATGAATATGCTTTTATTTATGTGCAATGTACTTGGAGGATTTTTGAAAAGAATAGGACTCTTTTCAAAAATCCCACTTTTCATCCAACTTTTAACTGTGAATAAAACTACTAATACAGTTAGCTATAAATATAGATGTGTGATGTGATACTGCTACTGTATACTCCACATCGCTTTGGCTGTGGCAAAACGTGAGCAGTCTTATCGCTCCTTCATATTTCGGATAACTAGCAACTCATTTCCATTCACTTTTTTGTATAACAGACCGCCTTCGTATGGGCCATCTTGAAGAATTTTAACAACTGATTTTATGTGTTCATCAACGACTTCAGCATTGAAGCTTTATATACAGAACCCATTCCTCAACGTCTCTTGGCAAATCCTCCTTGAACGTGATAAAAATCAAGTGAAATCGACGGAATTTTTAAGCGCCAAATATACTGCTTTGATTTCTAGTAAATAACTCTGCTTTTTTTGATGGTTAATGACTCAAAAGAGCACGGGGTGGAGTTTCCCTCAAACCATTATATAAAAGTTGCCTTACATCCGTCTTTGGTGGCCGTTCTGTTACTGATTTTCATGCGTATATGTGCAACACCGGCTCATTTCTCAGCACCTGCTTAAGTTTTTGTTTTGAGTTTAATTCTGCTGTTTTTTTAATACAGCGTTTTTTCTCAAAAGGTCGGTAAACGGGTATTTGACCTCTGCGTACTGGCTATAAATTTCCGAAAAAAGCGTGTAAGACCGACGTACGACTGGACTGCATTTAGTTGCAGTGAAACGGCGTACAGAGCTGTTTTACTCTGATCAAGGTCATAGTTTTTTATTTTGCTTATATACACAAAAAACTAATACGCTGCTGAGGAAAATTAAATTTTTTCATTTTAGTTTTAAATCATGCACGACAGCTGTCTCTAAAACTTTTTTGTGTTTGCATACATTCGTTAGGTATTTCAGTATAAATATCGTATATAAAGATTTTTCTCGCTTTTGAAATATATAGTTCACAAAATAAATAAACGCAGTAAATGAATTTCGAAAGCCAAATGGGGCTTTGTTGAATTCAACGAGCCCTTATGAAAGCTGTGAGTGGTCTGCTACTCTATAAGTAGGTGGAAGAATTTCTGCTGCTCTATTAGGAAAGCAGGGATCTGATAGCGTAAAACCCTGTTATTAGCTTACGAATATCAACGAGAAGGGTTTGCATTTATAATTTAATTTTTTTTATAACTACTACTCTACAAGCAACATATGAAGATGCACATAAGCGACTGTATGGTTAAAGAAAATCTGTATACCTCCTTCACGAATGATTTTCAATTGAATTGGGCATTCTAAGTACGCTTTTGAAAACCTGTAACTGTCTTTAATTACCTGTTAAACTATTTCACTACTAAATTGTGGCGGAGGTGAAATAATATCTGGATCTTCAAATATGATACAAATGTTCAACGGATACTCATCAATTAACTTCGTTTACTTTCGTTTACCAGTGGAGTCGGCGGAGAACTTGAATTTTTTATACCATAACCTATCAATACTGTTACCACTGTCGACGACCAAAAATGTATGTTCTTTGTGTTTGCATTCTCAGCCGAGCAATGCGCGCTTAAAAATCTGGACATTATTAAGCTGCGCGATACATCAGAGCCTGTATACACGATATTTCCCTGTTTATTTTAATTGTTTTAAACCTGTGATCTGTAAGTACATTCGAATTATGAACTATTTTATAACTGGTATAGAGCAGCCGTCAAAATTGTTTAGTTTTCTCAAAATTATTAACCGAGATATACATACTTGTTTTTCCTTTCTTTTTTCAGTTTCAATTTTTAAGGCTACTTTAAGCTGTTGTATTTGAACATTCACCTTCACGCTGTTGTCTTCCCTTTTTTGTTGCACTTTAGCCACCAGTTCATCGTCACCATCGCCACCATTTCTCCCTCGCATTTCCGTGTTGCTCTTTCCACGAATCTTCGTAAATCCTCGCTTTGTTTTTCTCATTATTTTACTCGTCAGAAATAGTTCAGTTAAGAGAAACTTCGAGTCAAAGCCACGTAGTTTGTCACATACACGCATTTTTGAATTTAATGTTTTAGGCTCTGGGTCGGACAAGCCCCAAATGTAAGAATACGTGTTTATTGATGTTTATTAAACATATAAATATATATATATACCGAGATGAGAGTCGGTCTAAATACAATTTTAGAATGCTTTCATTAATAAAGAATAATTATTACGACGGCTTTTTGTTGAGTCATAACAACTTCACGACTTTATTTCTTGACGACCTTTTCTTCCCTCCACTAATTTCATACGCTTCATCAACATCGGCTGACTACTACCTCTTCTTCTTCCCACTATAGCTGACTGTTAACTTGTGTCAAATTTGTTTGTGAACAAATACGGGTACTTGTCTTGTTTGCTATGTTGAATGCATTCATGCAAGAATGTAAAGAATGTAATAAATAGTACCTATGTATGTACATATAGATAGACAAGTGAGTAGTTATAAAAAGCAAGGTAGTAAATAGTAAACGGAACTTAATATGCTATAATAAATATCAATTTATTCATTCATTAATTTAATTTAACATTACAAAAGTACTTATACAGCATCGGAGCAGTATTCAGCTTTTTAGTAATTATAGTATGTAAGATAAAACCGTAAAACGCAATATAGGCATCGGGGAAAATATTGGTTCATAGTACCATGTTTTGCTTGTAGTCCAATTGGTTGTCGCTAAAAGGATTTTTGGAAATTAGCCACATAAGCCTTGAGGCAAATATTTTCTCCAGTTTTGCTTAGGAAAAAATTAGATGATTTCAACAGATTGATGTATATATCTAGGAGTTTAACTTTGGTGCAGTGGGGATATTTCTTAATGGAGGGTAGACGTTTTCTTCTTGGCTTTATGTAGAACAAATTACAATAGTAAAATCCGCAGGTCGTACAATATATAGTCGGGCGCACTCGACACTCTTACTAATTAAGGACTAGTATTCATAGAAGCCGCTGAGAAAGTAGCAACAAAAGTTAATTTGATATATATTTCGCAGCTCCATTTGCAGTCCCTAGTATATTATATATAATATATAGGCTATAATATTCAGGCTAAGAATACAATTGAGGATGCAAAAAATTTTGAATGGTCTCCCCCCTGCCTTATTGCTTGAACTAGCATGTCTCACCGCTCTCATTATGACACCTTTTGATCGATTGCATTTAAAATAGATTGCAGTGCTTTCTCGATAACATTAGCGGTAGTAGCATATACAAGTGAGCATATCATTTAAATGCCATATTAACCACAATAGAAATGCTTTATTTTTTTTTTTGTATATTAGGGTTAAATGTTTACCTACATACGTTACTAGTAACAAACTTACATATGTTTGTGAGAACTACGATCCATGCTGTCGGAAGAATGATTCCAAGTCAAATACGTGCATATGCTTTTCTAACGAAACATGTCATTATGACTAGGCCACTGCAATCACTATTAATGGTAAAATTGGAGTACATGCAACAACATTTTTATAATCAATGTGTGTTGGCTTGAAGGGGTCTAATGAAATTAAATTAATGTATAACAAATGTTTCGGCAATTTTCGTAAATTCAAAATCATTGAAATGAAATAATGAAAATCCCAAAAAACAATCAAAGGGATACCCGTTGCACCCTTAGTGATACATACTATGAACATACATACATTTCTAGATTTCTACAGCCTAGAGACGTTTGTGCTGACTGGTGGCCAGCGAAGGGTGTGTATGCACGCGTGCGTGTTTGTTGGCGAGCCACACACATTTGCGTCATTTCAATGCCGAAGAAGGCGTAACTTCTTTTATAAAGTTAAATTAGCAGCATTTTCATCCCTATCTGAACGAGTTATTAAAATGTTTTGTGAATTTTGTTTCGCTATAGGGAGTATCATAATCATTATCATTTTCTTTTTTTTTTTGTTTTAATATGTTCATTTGTTTTAGGTCTTGCAATTTTAAACTAGGCTTATGCTAGATACAATTGCGGCATAATTTTCTAAAGGCATTCAACAATATAATAAAATGTTATATGTAACTACTTAAGTTAGCTCTAATAAGCCTTATACTAGCTTCACCTCTCGTCCCCCCTTCACCTTTCCGTCTAGCCTTTTAAAGCCGCTAAAGCTGTTTTGTTGCAAGGGGTGCGTGCAAAGGGCTCAGACGAAATAAACAATGGTATGTTTTATATATATTTTTGTATATGCAATAATGAAGAACACAATCATTTAAACAACAATGCGATGTGCCCAAATTGTGGATGGCGATGACGACAATTACAATGACGATTTGGCCGCGGCTGCATCTGCGGTGGATGGCCGAAATTATCACCACAGACGCAAAAGTCTCAGCTCAGCCCAACCCGCCACAACTCGAACTCGGTCGTAGCACGCACATGCCACTCCACTGAACAATTATCCGCTCAATCGGAAAACAAAAAGGGGAGCTTCATCAACAGAAACGCTAAATTTTTCAAAGTGAATTCTGAACCCTGGCCTAACGCCAGTCGACGTAAACTAAGTTAGTTATACAGCCATTGGTAGACAGACTGGCAGACTGCATATCATTGAACGCCGTACAGCGTCGCACAATCGAATGCTGTCGACAACACATGCCACGGCAATATATATGTACATACATATCAGTATTATATGTATATTTTCCAGATTTTAGCTATATTCTTAATAACTGTTACGTTCAATACGGAACATTGAATAATTTTTAATAATGTATGTACATATATAGTTAATCGATGTAATTTTTAATAATGTATGTACATATATAATTAAGCGATAGGGTTACGTCGATACTGTGACTGTGAGAAGAAAATATATATTACATAGGAGGCAAAATATCAGTTAATGGGTATGGCAAAATACCAGGCAGTGGTAAACATATCAATTAGTAACAAACTCATTATGGATAATAAAAGGACAATGCAATATTGCTTGTCTGGAACCGGCGGAACTTACCAAGCCCCTGTTGATATTTCTCGATTTAACAGAAGTAAATATAATATCATAAGGAACGTTTGTTTATATCATTACTATTTAATTTCATAGATATCTTACACGGCAATTTTAAAACCAAATATACCCTGGGTTCAACATTCGTAACCAAGGTATATTTTAACGAAATATCTATATTGGGAATATGTTCCGGAACTTGAATTAGTTGGCAATTGGGTAGTTGAAACGTCATAGAATCTAATACTCATTGGCATCTACTATCTAGCTAACATGGAAGAATTAAATTTCTCATCTTAAAAATAGACAAGTGTAACGCTATTGAAATATTTTAGTAAAGCCAGCAAGTAACTTATTTATCTTACATATATACATTTCTTATATCGAATCAATAAATTAACTTATGGTGAGTGGTGTACATGTTCAATTGTCATTTCTGAGCATGCGTCAAGATCATTCTTATGTATAAATGAATTAAAGCGATGTACCTAAATGGATTCTGTGTAACTATGTTGCTTAATAAAAAATTGTGTAACATTTTTATATCTCTAAAAGGCCTGAATAACTGAATGAATAAATTGGAGTAAATCTGAGTATCTGGATTTTCGCTTTTTACATACATAGAATGTATATAAGTATGTGTGTATATAAGAATGAGACTTTCAGCTTGCTTTGCGCTTTCGCCCTTTTCCATGTTCAGATGTATCATTGATATGAACATAATCCAACAAGTGTTGTTGACAGCATCACTTTCCACATTTCATTTTATGTCATTAATTTTCGAGTCGAACGAACCACAACGTGAAAACTAACAGCTGATCCCGCTTGGTTTTGCGCTTGAATAGCTTGTACAGTGCATCAAGTGGAACTAAATTGACATGTGATAAGAATTTGTGATTTGATTCAGATAAATCTTTATATTCAGGCACATTGTGAGGCAAAAGTTACTCGTAGTTGTTGTTAACGTTTTAAGCAAGTCGGGTATATAGCCTTTACTCGTAATAGAGTATTTCTGAAACGAAATGCGGTATCAGTTTTAAAGTGTGTTAACTTTTACATGCGAATGGTAAATTAGTTACTACTGTTATGATATAGTTGTCTATGCTACATAAGCGACTTGGATTGGGACCATTGATCATTTTTTTTGTACAATTATAGGGGGAAACTTTTTTACTCTACGATAACAGTTCGACTAACAATTTCAATCACTCTATGAAAAATGTAGTTTAAATCCCGTTAATATATAATACATTGAATTTTCGATGAAGAGTCTATGTATTGAATTTGGTGACTCTAAGATTTGGGGCTACAAATCAACAATAATGAATTTCGGAGCAGTATGTGATGGGCGTGTTACTTTTGGATGGACATTATTTGAAAACTTCTATATGCATGTTCATTATAGCTTTAATCACTGAAACCCAAATAGCCTTTGAGTTTGAAAAAAGGCGTATCATTTGCGGAGGTCTCTGGACCTGTAGGCGCTAGGTCTACAGTACATACTAACATTTGCATATGCTACATTGTTATATGTTCAAAAATATATGTTTAAAGGCTTATCGTATTCATAAGTATTCTTACACAACGCACAGTGAGACCTCTGGATTTATTTAAAATTCTAAAAAAAAATTAATAACTTTTAAAGGAATAAAGATATTTTGACAAACTATCCAACTTAAAGATATACACATTTTAGGAGGAACGTTTTTTATTTTTATTCTTACCTTTGCAATGGTATTTGAAAATTTAGTACGCATATAGTATATATATTCTTTATAAGCAAGTTTTTTATATAGGCACGACAATTGCCAATTTAAGATAGATAAGTTCTGTAAAACGTATACATGCCAGCTACATGGTATAAAAAAAAACATATTTTCTTCTAAATTTAATATTGCCAAAGCTACCATAAAAGAAAAAAATTATGAAAATGTTGTCGTGATTTTAACTTTTTAACTCAAACTCATTAAAATTTGAGAATGAATAAAACAAAAATAAATTTTATGTATATCGGGCAGCAAGCTGTATACATTTCGGTGTGCCGAAATTACATTTTCTTCTATTTTTTCTTTCAACTTAAATTTTTTACATGTTTATAAGTTTCATATTGTTGTTTGGTTCGTCCATCCATCTGCTTGTATAAAGTAGATCTAAGAGACTTGACACGTAATTTCCACGCCCAATTTTATAAAAGAAATGCACAGAGTAGGTGCATATTTTATATTTACAGAAACCCTCATAACGTTGCCACCCTCACGCCAAATTTTTTCGTTTTAGCGACAATTTCAAATTTGATACAAATAATGCGAAAAAGCTATATTAAATATAGCATACTTATTTTTTTAAATTTTCATTAAAAAATTATAAATTGTTTATCAAAGCTAAAAAAAACTCTGGTTAAAAAGCATTATAAAATTTTCTGTAACCAAAGTTAAGTCGGGTGAGTACGACTTAAATATATCCAGAACACAATTCAATAAGTAGCATTTTCACTTGTTGAACAGAGCACTTAACATACGTATAGAGGATGAAAGTTTAAATACTTATATCTCTAAGAATCGTGGAATTTAACATCATAAACATGATTTAAAATAATATGTCCCATAAATAATGTGGGTGTAAGCATTACCAACACTTCCCAACATGAAGTCTAATATCCAAATTAGTAACTCTGCGATGCATGGTATGCAGAAAAATATATTGAGTAGACTATCTTTTTTGAATGTCAAAATATGCAAATAAGCTTAACTATTGAGTTTAATGGTTATACTGCAGATTACCGTCAATCAATTTTATAGAATGTAGGATATCAATTCTATTCAAAAAATGTAAATAAAGTTAAAGAAGCAAATCCGTGGCTTTTCCCTTTCGTGTATAAAGACCAACGCACAGTGACGCTTTATATATATGTATTCGAATTAAGAAAAAATAAAAATGTTTAAATGCAGGAGCCTTTCAAAGTTGAATTTTGCTTCAGTGTGTATCAAAGTAAGCACTTTTTAGTGCTAAACATAATTTTTTCATCATATTTTTGCGAAAGCTAGCAATTGCTTTTATTTATTTTTTTAATT
Source organism: Colocasiomyia kotana (assembly GCA_037040085.1). Lineage (NCBI taxonomy): Eukaryota > Metazoa > Arthropoda > Insecta > Diptera > Drosophilidae > Colocasiomyia > Colocasiomyia kotana. Next base: position 17,537 of record JBANCW010000024.1, on the reverse strand, counting down.
TAAAGTGTGTGACGGTGCTGCATACTTATGTGCAATATACTATTAGGGTAACAATATGAAATAACATACCGATATTTATACTGTTATTTAGTTCTTCGTTCAAACGTTATTTTCAATAAATTTTATATTTCCTTTGCTATACTTTTACAAACATACATGGTGCGGACACCCCCAATATTTTGGACACTACTGTTTTCATATTCCAAAGAATAACGATTAGTGTGCCATTATATATATAACAATTCAGTCTTAGACTGACTGTCATAGTGATCGGACATCCTCTGCCTAACACAGAGAACAACAACACAAATATAATATAAACGTGCAAAACAACAAAAATAGGAAAGGTAAAAATAATAAAAGAAACCAATAAAAGAGGAAAAAGCAAAGCAAGCAGCGATATAACCTATTTAATGTACAATGGATAAACCACGTGACCCACCGGATCGGTGTACACTTTATACCAACAACAACGTACACGTACCGGGACCCAAATGACCCAAAAGCAAGCAGAAAAACTATGCAAAATAATTTCGCTTACCGAATCAATCCAAACGACGGTAACCGAACACAACTCTCTCAACCATACCAAAGTTGTAGTTTACTCACAAGATCTCAAATACATACCTGAAGAAGAAATACTCAGAGAGCTGGCACTACAAGCAGTTCGCGAAATCAGATATATTAAAAAGAAACAAGGCGACGATCTCGTAGAGACCGGACTAATGAAGAAAAAGCGTGCATAATCTGTCGACAAAAACAATACACATAAGCAAATCAAATGAGAACATCCCAAAATGAACCAAACTATGTAAACTGCCCTTAAAAAAAATACACTAACAACGCACATTAATCTATGGATAAAAAATGCCCAGTACCTATGGAAAAAAACGAAATTATATATAGAAATTATAGTCGACATAAAAACAGCATACGCTATTTACAACGCCAAACATTCAAGCAATCAATACACATACTCATCAATCATCACCCACAAATAAAACAAGCAACACTACTTTAAAATCAACAAAAGAAGGTACAACAACATCAGATAAGCAACAAGTAAATAATACAAAGAACATAGCTAATACTAACCTCAGTAGAAACTTAATATCCTATGCTGACATTGACAAAATAATATATGCCTGCCAGACAACATCCTCTGTTACAACTTATTCGTTAAGATCAAATAAAAAAATTACCATTTTACCTAAGAACATTTCAAAACGTAAATTGAGCCAAATTAAAAGCTCAACAAAAACTACAAACGCAAATGAGAACACATAAAAAAAAATCGACCCACAATCAGACCTTGAATGGTCTGACAATTCAATACATATCGAAATCTAATGGCGAAATGGCGACAATTCAATACATATCGAAATCTAACTAACGTACTTAAAGTAAAAAACTCAGCTAGTATTATTATGCGAGACTTTAATAGTTGGCACACCCGATGGGGCTCAGTATATAACAATAGCCAGGGGAAAAAATAGTCAAATTCTTAGACCACTTTCACCTATCTCTCTGAAACGATAAGTCCCCAACTCACCTTAGCACCCACGGAACATTCACCCACATCGATCTTAGTTTTGGCTCTCCACAAATTCTACCACATACTCACTGGAAAATCCTTAACGACCTTAATGGTAGTGACGACTTCCCAATACTCATATCAATATTGTTCATAATAAAACAACAAAAAATAATAGTAGATCACACTTTATAATAAAAGAAGCTAACAGAGGAAATAAACAACAACATTCCATTTAATGCCATTCCCGTCAGGAAAAAATAAAAGCCTTTCGCAAATATTACAAAAATATAAACCAAGAAAATTTAATCAATTTTAGAAAGGCCAACGCGAAATTTAGAAACGACAGTCTACAATAAAATTATCATCCGAAATACTCCCATGACAAAGATTTGCGCAAACATCAGAAGATTTTGCGGCTTGAACCCTACAAAATCAATGCATTGCATGCAACAACTTTGCCCAATTTTGGTCTAACAATTCTCAAGATAGAAACTTTAATCATGAATTTATATATCATAAAAATAATAGTTCGTAACCAACATACCCAATTAACCCAACTTGCCCTGAGCACGGCCGGAACCCAGAAGTAGACAGAGGTGCTACTGATACATAGCTAAGGTGTTCGTAACAAGTGGACTATATTAGAATACAATAACTGGAAAAATCAAACAAATTGCGGTTTCGGGTATTTATGTATGACTCTACTTTTAAAAATTGACACAGATTATAAAAATATTTACTACGAAATGTACTCTAACGCATGTGTGTGTATTATTGCACTGACACACCTAAAAAGAAAAAGGTATAAATACTGAAACTATCTGTGGTAAAAAATTAAATAAATAGCAGAGCTAGGGTTGCAGCTTTAATTCAGTTCAACCCTTATTTAGGGTTAAAACACAAAGTATTTTTTCCATTTAACTAGCTCAATTAAGTACCAAATGTGAAATGCCTGTGGAAATTACTCAATGATTCAATATGCACTTGGCAACAGGCAATAACAACATTATAATATCCCTTTTTAAATTAACTATATTCATAGTTTCGAAAAATTAAAAAATCGAGTGAAATGAAAGACTAGGAGAAACATTCGAAAATAGTATATCAACCAAGGAAATCAGTTTTTTAAGTCGTGAACTAGGAGGGTATAGCCTAAATTACGTATATGTATATATGTATATTTGCAAGCAAAAGATTTGTGGACTCTAAATATGCTAAAGATACTGATGAAATGTTGGCTTCACTACACCCTGAGAAAAACTAATTGCCACATAGCATAAAATATTAGAACATGGAAAAGACATTTATAAGTTCCATCGCTTACCAAACCAGAAGCAAAAATAATTAAAACAAAAAATACAGATACTCGAGCACCTACAAGAAATCAAGAAAAAGGCGGAGTGAAGTATGTTAAGTCTTCTTGATATCTCTTCAAATGACTAATTGGAAAACACATGATTATTATTTTACATAATTTTTTCAAATTATTACTTAATATTAACTATTAACAACAAAGTTATCAAAAATAAAAAATGTTTTAAAGGATAGTTAAAAATATCTAACAAATAGTTTTTAGAGTACACAAAATTCAACTTAAGCCTCCATTGTCTCATATTATAGTATTTATTGTCTTTGGTTTAAAAAAGAGGGGGAAAACAGAAGGACTCAACAGAACTTTTCAGACCGAAGTGGGTCTGTTTTTCTTTTAATACTATTCATATAATTTTAGACCTAACCTAAAAAGCTGAAGAAATTAGTTGAAACCCAAAGAAAAATTTTCAATACTATACTAAGAATAAGAGTAAAATGGATGATTTAAATATGTTTTAAACACGAATCATATATCTATAAGCTCAGAGTGTGAAAATGCGATTTATTCATTGTTTTCAAGCGTATTAATAATATGAATTTGTACACATGCAAAAAACATATGGTATTTTAGTAGCTGGCTTACTGTGCATTATTCACAATTATCTTCTTCAAAGTTTTCGTTCACATCTATACTTGGCAGAGTAAAACCAAGGGGTATTAGTGTAAATTTATGTAACAGACAGAATGTGGCTTGGCAGTATTATATAAAGTATATATCTTCTTGATCACGAAGTCGACCTAATCATGTCCTTCCGTGCATTCGTCTGTCTGCATGAACGGCTTTATATCATCCCACGCCTTAGTAATTTCCACGCTTATATTTAATCTTTGAAATATAAATAGCAAGGTAATTCAGAGTACCAACTTCAGTAGCCACACCATTTATTTTGAAGCGGTAAAACTTTGCATGTGGGCTTCTGGTGTCATGCCTAATTGAACCTAATTTAAACTGCGATGCCTACCCATTTCTCCAGAACAGGTACATGGGATATCACACGCTATAATGTTTATATATTCTTGATAAGCCTATTCGATTGAGGGATTTCCGTTCATTCAGTCACGACCATTTTTTTAAAACGCTTATAAAGTCTAATTGGGTTACTGTAATCAAACGAAGAACAAATATACATTTTCATTAAGTATTTTTTTTCAATAACCAAATGCAATATATACATAGGCTCTTTAAGCAATGCCTAAGATATCCTCATTAAACATTTTGGTTCGGATACTAACGAAAAAATTTATATTACCCACTTTTTCATTTTTTTAAATGAAAATAGAAAATTGTTAAAGTAAGATTAATGAAACTTAATAGTTAGGTGCCCAAATTGGCACACGAATTGTGGCATTCAAAATAGTCGCACTATTAGCGATGTAAAATATTTAGAATAGTCCTCCTCACACCCCCGAAATATATAACGTAAAACTCGCTTAGTTTTTACAATATTATAAAATGGCCTAAAAGGCCATTCTTTATATTCATTTCTACATATACCAAAAATTTCAGCTAAATCGAAGTTATCAAATACGATTTAAAATTTTTACAGGAAAAGGCATCTCGCTAATACACAATTAATAGGACAACGCTATTTACACTCATGCTTCCGGAGACATTCAGTCCAAATTATGTTTAGGTTGGAAAATTCTATGTTAGACCACTATATTGAATTGTGTTCAGTGTATTTTGTGCACGTCCGACTTAAGCATTCTTCCTTGTTATTACATAAACAACCCTTTTTATTATACAATATTATAAAATGGCCTAAAAGGCCATTCTTTATATTCATTTCTACATATACCAAAAATTTCAGCTCAATCGGAGTTATCAAATACGATTTAAAATTTTTACAGGAAAAGGCATCTCGCTAATACACAATTAATAGGACAACGCTATTTACACTCATGCTTCCGGAGACATTCAGTCCAAATTATGTTTAGGTTGGAAAATTCTATGTTAGCCCACTATATTGAATTGTGTTCAGTGTATTTTGTGCACGTCCGACTTAAGCATTCTTCCTTGTTATTACATAAACAACCCTTTTTATTATACCCTGGACACCAAGAGTGAAACCAGGGTATATTAAGTTTGTGCAAATGCGGCAAACCCAATAAACTATAAATTATTTGGTTAACATCAATAGCAGAGTCGATCTAGCCATGTTTGTCTGTACGAACGCGACGATTTCTTAGAAATTTGAATCTAATTCGATTACTAGAAAGCGAGAAAAGGTTATTTAAAATTTATACATAGTGTATAAAGTGGAAATATAGTGAAAATTTAGTGTTTTATTAAATTATGTCCAGAGTATATAACAGTCATGCTCCGCCGACTCAAGTTTTCTTGCAATTTTTTAAAACTCAAATATATAATAATATAATCCTCTTTTTACCGTTTTAGTTTATATATATATATACTTCTGTCAAAATCTTAATGGAAATCAAAACACATCTATGAAAATAGCAACAAATATCTAAGAGTACTGTATTCGAAAACGACTGACTATATGAGACTCTGTAGAATATGCCCAACCAATTAGTACGCTCTAGACATAACTAGTTGGATAAGTAGAAACATTTGTTTACATTGCTTTATGGTATTTGATATTTGATATCTTGATATTTAATTTGATATTTCTGCAGCACGAAATCTAAGAAAACTTTTAAGAAAAAATATATACATTTGCATATGAACATAACTAACATATATTATATGAATCGTGTTTTATTGCACGATTACAGAATAAAGACAAAAGCTTGTATGTTGTTAAAGTGCCTTTTATTGATACCAAAGGTGTTTTAGGCATAAAAATAAAGTTATGTATCAATGTTCATTAACATTAAGGTAAAATTTATTTTTTAATCTCAACTATAAAACAATCTGTGATCATTGTAGAGACGAATTCTGCTGAGAAAAACGATAGATAGATAATAGAACACCATATGATTTTCATCTCGAAGACTTGTTTATCTGTTGGGGTATATATTTCGAGGCTTTGTGGAAATCATGGATGACAACCACTTCTAGAGTATTGTTTTCTTTAAGAAAACTTCAATTGATCGAAAGAAAATACCCTAGAAAATAATGAAATAATTTTTCAACAGGCGAAACAGAAGCATTAAAACATATAAATTACATATGCATAAAGTTTAAATGCATATGCAACCATATCTCCAATTCTAGTAATAGAGTTTGACCCAAATGTTCAAGAAATATAGAATTTATAGCATGCTTAAGACTGAATGTGTTCGATTAAATGCGTGTGTGTAAATATCGTTGTTCTATTGTGTGGGTGGGTGGATAACTCACATTAAGACTAAATCGAATATCAAAATTAGTAATTCTGGGATGAAAGGCGTGGTGTTCAATAAAACGTTAAAGTTGGACGTGAGAAGTTAGAGTTCAGATTTTTAAATGTCAAAATAAAATGCTTAACTATTGAGTTTAATACTTATATTACCGATTGTTTTCAATCAATGCATCAATAATTAAATTTAATAAAGTGGGTGGTATGAATTTTGGAGAAATGGGTGGGCGTGCTCAACAATTTTAAATGAGGTACAATTTGGCATAGATGAGAAACTTACAACCAAGTTATGTTGATTCAAATTAAGCGGTTGAGCTACGGCATAATAATCAATTAAAGTGGGCGGACGAAAGTGGGCGTGGAATTTTAAATAAAAAGATTTCCGCATATATCTACTCTTTGAAATGTGTTAATACATCTTTAAGTCTTTGAATTATAGGCGTAAAAAATGGGCGTGGAAATTTAGTAAAAAAAAACGCGTGTACCAAGTTTTGTGTTTCCAGCTCTCTGAGATCAATGCGTTCATACACAGACCTGGACGGACGGACATGACCAGATCGACTCCGTTATTGATGCTGATCAAATGGTTAGGGGGTCTGCCACGCTTCCTTTTGCCTGTTCCACACAAATTTAATTCACACTTGGTGTAAATAGTAGATATAAAAGTAGTTCACAAGCTTAAGACTTTTTAGATACATACATTTAGTTTTTTCCTCTTATACACGTGTTTGACATGAATAGCTTCTCCACCTTTTACTGTAAAACACCAAATTTGGTATTAAGACAGATGATAATACAACTGGCGATTTGAAACACATTCTACACCCCTCAAATTGAAATTCGCGTATAACATCCACAATTTATATCATCCCATTTTAAATGTTGGTATATAAATATCCTTCTTTCCAAAACCAAATATGATTTTACAAAATTATTTCCAGCGGTTTATAAATGCAGCCTAAGGTAAACGAAAGGTTTTCTTATGTATTACATAAAATATCATAGCAAAACACTCACATATCAAAGTATGCAAGCTGGTCTTAGGCAACTATCCGGATCATTTAACATTAGCTTATGAGCTTAACTTTTGGTATAGGATAAACGATAACACTTCTGCGCTTTCTTCCAATATCTTTTCATGTTGAATTATGTTAACATAAAATTACTGACATTCATTGATCTGCAGTGTAGATCCATTAAACGGTAAGCAACTTGAGCAGAAATTTGTGATGTATTAATATAATTTAAGCAAATTTGCCAAATTAGAACATATTTGTTAGTGAACGAACTGTTGACATAGAGTTAATATATATGTGCAAGATAGTCGGCCTAAGCTCTAGGAGACGAATCTAACACCTTGACTTCCTCGACGTTCTTCGTCGAATCCTTTTTATTTTTTAACGTTGCCGACTTCCTCGTTGAGCGATTGATCAAATCTCCACGTACTTTTAAGGTGATTTTATTCGAGTATTTTTGACGGAGGTTTCTTACGAACTACCTAACTACAAATTGTAAAGCTTAGTTTAGGTTTCAATTTCTTTTCTTACAAGCTTAAGCTTATCTATTTTGTGTATGTGTACATAAAATAAATTAATAGTAAGGGTTTACATATAGACTATATAGTGTCAACTTCTTCATTGTGCTTATTAACAGATCATAAGGGGCATGGTAAGTTCACTATGAAAGCGAGATAAAACTCAACACGGCTTTCTTTTTTTTTTCATTTCGACACTATTCCATTGACGCTACGAGTACTTGGCTAATCAACTTTAATAATAAATCAATTTGCATCTACCGAATAAAGTTCTAACAGTTAACTGTTTATCTGTATTAGTCAAATACATATACATATGCGCGTTTCCGAAAAGATTGGCAATAAAGTTAATGCTAAAGAAATGTTCACTGCATGATGTACGTTCTGCACTTCCTGCATCTATAGTTAATTCGTTAAATTCTAGTTTCTATGTGCGACTCCTACTCTCCTCAACCGATTTGTGAATCCTACCTGTATCTTTATATTGATCCCATCCATTTAGAGAAATTTCTCGCAATAACCATGCTTTATTATATGCAAACAAAATGCAGAAGAAAATTTCAGTAATCAGGCCCATAATTCTGATATGCCGGTGTTGATTTCCTTTACTTGAACTCAGAATCGTTTCTCTATTTCTACATGGATTGTAACACGCTACTTAAGTAAAAAAAACCAACACTATTGCGGTTTTTTATCATACCCAATTGAAAATTGTATCACTTTAGAGCTAGAGCGAGATAAATCTACAGGTCAAATTAAATCTCTGGCGCTCCACCTTTTCAAACAATATGGTTTAATTTCTTATATATAATTAGATGGTATATAATATAAACCTTTTAATTGACTACTGTATTGTGTATTGTGTACCGAATTCTATATTTCTTATTGCCATTAACAAATTTTTGAAAATAAAAAAAAACATATTTTTAATCTTGGCAGATAATTTGGCAATTCGAAAACTGTACCTTGTGATAACTTACAAGATATAAAACAATTGAAAACATTTTCTTTTTCTAAAACAATTCTTTTGTTTTGCTAGCCTCTTAGTAAAACTGCGATATACAAGTAAAGTACAAAACGCGTATACACACTAAAATTAGAATTATTTTATTAACCTACAGGTATGTTGCTCTTTTATATCTAGCCTAAATCGTAAAATAGCGTACCTACCAAATTCACAGATTGAACTAACACAGATTAAACTAACCTATAACCTAAATATTAATAAAAAAAAAAATTACTAACAGATATTTCAGCCGTTCAATAATGAAACGCTGTCAAATTTTCATTTTTACGATTACATTATACTAAGATGTAGGACTCCATATCACCCTTAAATTATAAATAAGCCAATCTAAAGATAGCGGTGGGAAATTAATTTTGTTCTTATGAACTTTGATCTATCGAAAATCAGAGTGACCACAGCAACCAAACTTTTGAGAAACAAGTAGATACAAATCGATTTTAATGATAACCAAACTGTTTAAATTAACATTGATTAACATTGATTAACATTATACTTATAAAGACATTTACTATTATAATTTTATATTAATTTTAAATAGATTAATAAAAGGTAACTCTTATTTAATGTATATACTTTTTTTTTTATCTATATCATTAAATCTTGATAATATTTTTTCTACTCGCATGTTCTACAATATGCGTATCGATGTCACTTTAGTACTTCATCGGGTATTGATGCTGTTGATAATATTATGTTATCGGAACAATATTGAAATTAGCTGGTAAATGTTAAGAAGCTTGAAGTCAAGATTGAACTATTCATATGATAGAATAACACAATAAACAACGCAACAACAACAGACGCATATCAACGCAATATGAGTTTTGCTTGGAGTGCTCAGCTAAAGAAAAGCTGGTACGGAGAGTCGTTTCGTTTTGCATTGGGCTCATGTTCCACTATATTTCGTGCATCTTCCATCCCACCATCTCTGGTTATCAGTAGTAAGCAGCAACATTGGCAAGATAATGCGATTGGTACGTATTCAGTGCGTATTCACTTGATGCTGCGATCATAACGAACTTCTGAAACTGAAACTAAATTGTTATTGCGTTGTACTGAAAGTGTTGCGGAAAAAATGCTTAGTGCATGGTTGACGTTCCTCTTATATAAATTTCTTAAAGAGTGTGCAGGAGTCCCTTTATATATGCTCTTTCGAGCTGTCAAAAGACAAGTGGATATGGGACCTGTTGATGCTTGTACCCATGAAGCTTGGTACTCGTTAAGTGAAGAAAAATTTATACGCCATTCGATCGATTTTCGACCAATGACTGTGTATGCCAGTATTATGCAGCAACCAATCTTATTTAATAATCTGGACATGCTTCCCTTACACACTGAAAATGCAGCTGTTTTAAACTGTGACACAGTTGGCCAGGTTAAAGAAAAATATTTGGAAACTATTTACAGAAATATTCTATCAATTCAAAGGCCTCGTAAAGATGATTTAGATTAGGGTATGCACTATTACAAATATTTAACATGCAACATATATAATGACGCTGGTCGACATTAGGTATTTGTCTTTATTAAATAATAATGATGCAAATCATACAATATAAAAATATATAATAGCAAGGTCATCGCATCGTTTTTTTGAATTCTGGAGGGATAATTTTATTGACTATCTGAAAAATGTAAATACTGTTAACGGGTAGTATTGTGCGAACTCGTTTTAGCGTTTTAGTGATAGTATTCAGGAAAACGACAAATTTCTAGGGCAGCCCTATAGCGTTATAATGCGATTCAAAAAAATTTTTTTTATGTAGAGAAAGTTGATGAGAAAGTTAATTAATTGATTATTATATGAAAAGTGTTTTATAAACAAAAAAAGAAGAAATGTAGGTTGTACCACTAAACATACAATACAAAGAGTGTTCAAACTGCGAAGAAAGTGATAACGCTTTTGTGGCTGACCGTAGAACCCCGACGTACCAGCATTGCAAAAAGCCTAACACTCTTTTAGAACACAATAGAGCATAAGCTGACAAAGGCTAATCAATGTGCTTTGCTATGACAAGCCACATTGCCTGCTTGGCTTTCATTACCTAATAGTATAAAATGACTAGAGGTGCAAAAAAGAGAAGATACTCTTTGGTATGATGTGAACTTCTGTTTAGTGGCCGTTTTATGATTATAGTAACCGCGGTGAATTGCGACCTTCCATAAGCCCCTATGTGTTTGTTGTGGCTGTTATTTGTTTTTTATTCCCCACAGTCTGCTTATATTCGGTTTATAAGCAAGATCGTTCCTCTCGAGTGGTGATGTTTCTATTTTTCTGTTTTTATTTTTATTACCGCTTCTTATATCCCACCATCATTATACATAGGTACATATAATAACCATTTAAATGCTATAGAGCATGTTTATTCTTGACTAATAGAAATCAACCTTAAGTTATTTGTGGCTTTAATTTATCGAGACTGTCATGGTGTTTATCCAATAGCTCTGACATTCTATTCTCGATGTCACGACATGATATTGATGGAATGTTGAACATTATTCTGTAAAAAAAACTTAGGTGGAAAATTCCCTATGTCGACAGGTGCAATGTCCCGTAGGCACAGTTCAGAGTTTTTATAGATAACAACCAAAATAATGATTTCGATAAGTTTTATCGCTATAGCTAATTAGCGAGAAAACTAGGTTTGTGTACTGACTACTCGTTATATATATTAGCGCCATCTGTAGTTAAAAAAAGGTTTGTTTGTGTTGCACAGCTGATCGCACCAATTGCAACTTTATGCAGCCCAAGCGCACCCAAGTTTAATTCAGAAAAACTCTAATCAGGATGAGTATAAAAGCCCAGGAACACGTTGCCAAGGTTTTCTCGTGTTGTGTGACAATCGTGCTGAGTGCGTGTAAACCCGTTTTTTGGCGACACGTGTGTACGCGGTCGGATTACCACCGCATTGAAACTGCAAGGAATCGACACCAGACGAGCACCGCCGCAAAAGCTACCTAACTAGCTCCGGCAGCCTCAGCAGCCATCCGAGCCTCCGCAGAGGACGTGCACCGCGGCGTTTGTACAAACGAAAACAACAGCACGTACAGCAAACCACCTGCGCCAACCAGACACCGAAACCGCTCAGGCCCTCCCAGCTGCCTTGCGAGCCCTCGCAGCCAATGCCTTAGGTAACATTTGCACCCGGAGGACGCCGGCCTTCGCAGCCATTCGAGCCCACGCAGAAGACAAGCGCTGTGTGTCTGTTCACCACAACACCCGCTGTGGATCTCCATCGCGCCACTGGCGCCAACTCAAAAGAACCCCAGCGCCATTCACCATTAAACACCGTGGGACTCACCAGCGCCCCAGCAGCCATCGAAATCGATCCAGCAGCCGCTGAAACCATCGTTTGTAAACCCGCGGCACTAGCCATACAATTTTTATTGAACAAATCAATTTTTAATTAATTGTGTATTTTTCTTGTCAGGTTAAGGTTTAAAAATTTAAAGATTTTATATATATAATCTTAAGATAAAAATGCATGTATCGCATCAGGTAGGTGCCTAAATAGATATTCTACCCATGTACATTCACAGGGTCTAATTCTAATTTTGAATACTTCCCTACAGCAACAACAATGACCACCACTGCAACGCTGGAGAGCTCTTCATCGCTGGAGCGGAAATTGTAGCGTAAGTGCTTTGAGACAAAAAAAAACTTCTCATAACTAATAGGCAGCGTCACTGCCTATGAAAAATCCAAGTGAATATACATCGGTATGAATCGCCGATCAAATTAACATGTATATTTCAAGCGTGCCTATTTTTTTTTTTGTTATTGCCAATAGGAACCCGCAATTAACGTTTCATAATATTCATACCTAATACGTAATGTAAAATAGATAAATCTATTCCAATGCAATAGTTCCTAAAGAAAAAAAAATACCATTGTACCATATGTTTGAATGCATACCTGCGTGATTCCCTGTGCATCTGTGCGTGGAATACTTACCAGCAATGTCCGTCTGACTACGATTATTATTTATATACGCACCTTTAGATACTCACCATTACATATTTAACTTTGTATACTTACCTTATATAACTATCTTTATATACATATAATTATGAATATGAACAGGAAATCACAACTGTGTACATACAATCTTGCCTGTTCTATTACATGAAGAAAACTCCGTGAAATTATATTCTAACAACTATCAATGAATTCCGAAGATTTTATTCTGATAATTTTTTTTGTTTGTAATATAATTCTAGCATTCTACATTTTGATTATATTAGGGTGCGTCGTGTATGAGCATTTCAGTGATACCAGTGCCAAAATTTAGAGAAGCAATAGCAACAAAGATGCAGTAGAGTCTTCGATTTCCATCCATCCATCCATCCACACGCTACAAGATTTTTGGCCCACCAACGTGGAGCCTGAATTTCTCACTATTTTTATTCTCCTTTCCTTTCCCATTCACTTCATTCCTTTCCATACAGGCTATACAGGTTGATCTGTATTTTGTCTTTAATCATAGTATGTTTGCTGTCTTCTGTTTTCTGCTTTCTGATTCTAATTTACAGAAATCAGTTGGTACTGATCCATCCAACTTTTGAATTCACATATAATTTTGAGGGACAATGTTTGAGTGTGGTTAATCAAACCTGTTAGATCACGTACTTTCTGAATGGCTAATTTTTCACAACTCAACGACTCCTTACTTCATTATGACTGGTCTGCCTTATATGCTACTACCACTGCTAATGAAGCACTGAGTATTTTTTATTCAGTTCTGCATAATTTGTTTGGTTGTTATGTCCGTCTAGTTTGTCAGACTCAATCTTAAAAACCGCTTTCTAATTTAAAGAGCATATAGTTAGACTTTTAAGTCCAGAGATTTAACCGCTGAACGCACGTTGTTACAAGAGCTTTTTAAATCACTGTAATGTCCAGTATTTTTGTGATTATAGATTTGCTAACATAAAGTGAACACACTTCCAGCTTGTATGTAGTTTGAAAGGCTAACTGATAATACAGATCAGACAATTTGCAAACAACGTACTTAAATAATACTCAAATACTTATATGGAGTCTCTCCTCATCTGTATCTCCTAAGTAAATTCAATTATATTTGCGCCCCTTAAATTAATAAACATGTCTTATTTGCAGACCTTATGTCAACCAACTCAGTTTACGCACCCGGTCCAGATGGCTGTGCAAATTGTGCAAATGCCTTGTGCAAACTAATAAATACATTTTTCATCTGTCATTGAGCATATCACTTTTCCATCTATGTGGAAACAATTCTTCATTATTCCTCTCCACCAAAAGGAAAAAACATCATACGCTCGACACTAGAGCTATCGCTAAAGTATCAGTTATACCAAAATTGTTTGAAAAAATCTATTGTCCCCAACTGTAACTGTTTTGAATGTTCATTATTTTTCCGTATCAATACAGATTTGTCAAGCTAAGATCGGTTAATACAAATATACTAGGGTTCACATCGTTTGTTATTAAAGGGCTTAAAATGATTATTCGAAATAACTAACTAACCTTTACACTGACTTCAGCAAACCATTTGACTCAGTAAATTATGAACTTCTTCTCGAAAAACTAGATTTCGTTTTCCAATATCTTGATATCGTGATACTTAGATGGCCGAACTCATATTCCGAACCACTCAGCGCTACCTCTGGTAAACCACGGCCCAGTCATCTTGGTCTCTTTATCTTTGTTTTATCATAAACGACTTGCTCTTAGTGCTCTCCCAGTCTAAGGTACTTATGAAAAGCTCTGTCTGTCATATAATGTGAAAACAAGTCATTTAATCTTACAAGAAGATGTGGAGTCTTTGCATTTGTAACACAAAAAAATTTACTACGTTTAAGTTGCGCAAAATGTAAAATGATGACTTTCTATAGAGTTATGCTCTAGCTTTTATTAGTATAATCTCTCTAATACCTACTAAAGTGAATCCCCATCGTGTATGAACTTGAATTTCTACTAGATCATAAATTTACATTCTACAATCGTAACACAATAAAGCAACGGCTGTACTTCGGCTTATAAAAAAAAATAATTTGAAGATCCCTATAATACGAAAGCGTTATACGGATCCCTTGTGCGACCAATTCTTGAATATGGCAAATGTGTAGGGAGTACTCAATACTATGTTCACTTAGATCGTATCGAATCGGTTCGGAAATACGTCTTACGATTTGCTCTTCGCCGGCATATGAAAATTACTTTTTATCAATTTACCTGAAATCTGTTATGATAACCCAATCAGCTGTCACGCGTTAAGTGACTCTACTCCTCGGTCGGTACGGCGGTAGGAGGTGGTTTTTAAAAAAGCCTGGATCCTCTCGAAGTTAGGTTTGGGTTTCCAATGACATCTTGCTAATTGAAAAGTTTTTCACAATCGGTGATATAGACTTTCGCTGCAACGATCGTATGGATAGATAAAGTTACAATTATGACTCATATTTAGGATGCAATTTCCCTCAAAAATCCTTGTATTTGCATGAGAATTTTGGTCGTTCAGCGTTGATTTATTGTGTTACTGATTTGCGATCCATGCTGAATTGGCTACAAGTGCTAGTGTCAGCAACAAATGTCATTAATGGCATTGCTTACTGTTGAGGTGATACTTTTATGTGATCAATATCGAGTAGGGAAGCAAAGAACTTCCTGCTTGCTTATTTTAGAATGAACAACACAGATACAAGGGTAATTTCAGTATTACCTGTTATCTGTCATATTTAAATTATACTTTTGTATAAATTCAATAAGTAACATATTTTATATTACATTATTCTTATTAAGTAACATATTTCATATTTCATCAATTGCAGATCAATTAATCCAATTGATTTAACAAATTGATTATATTTTTGTATATCCAAATATTTTGGATACATACATACATAGTTAATATATATTGTAAAAAAAATTTAATTACTCTTAACTTTTCCTTCAACAAAATGAAATTTTTGGCTCGTTTGTGACTATTTTCGTGAATCTACTGTTCCCCTGATGTTGTCTCCAAATATAACAATTTCTTCTTGTTGTGATCAACCAATTTCTCTGAGTAGTCTGCGAAGATAGCTTCCTTTATTGTAGTTAATAGCGCTATGTACTTCGATTCAATACTACTTATATAGACTTTCCGGTTATACGATATACGAGACTCAGGTTCACAATACCGGATAAATATCCTAAAATGTTTCTTGTTCAGCGTGTGGATTCGTACTTCTTTTTGACAATTTGCAAGTTACGTTCAATATGTCAGTTCGGTTTTAAACTTTTTTTTAACTTCCAAATTATCGTTATTTTTCTTTAAACAATTATATTTCTAGCATGTAACTTGAAAGACAGAATGAAGTGGAAGGACAACAGATAGGCAATTATGCCAAAAAGTTTTTGATATACTCCTTCTGAGTCAATATAGCAGGACTGTTGCGACGTGGATCATTTGGATAATAGAAAGCAATTTTATATAGCATTCTTTTTTCATCCTGCTACCACAATTTTTTTCATTCGCTCTCTCTCTCTCTGACAACTCCAAAAATCCATCGATGCAACCCTGGAAAATTCAACTGCTTACGGCGGCAACATCTCCGACCCCGTGAATGACCTTGGTGAGTTCATCGACGTCAAGTATTGTTAACTTAGCTATTGACAACTCCAAAAATCCATCGATGCAACCCTGGAAAATACAAATGCTTACGGCGGCAACATCCCCGACCCCGTAAATGACCTTGGTAATTTCATCGACGTCAAGTATTGTCAACTTAGCTGTTGATTCAGTCATCATGCCTTTTTGAGTCTCAATAGTCGCCTAACGTATCTGTCCATCCTTTACAGTGACAACACGAGAAGCTCTCATCGTTAAAGTTGCTCTATAAGCCATATGCCTTCAACGCCATAAAATTCTTTATGCATATGAAACATGAGCTCGTGTGTCTTCCAACATTGACGGAGATCAGTCCGATCTATGCCAGTATAGGTGAACGGTCTGTCGAAGCTCGTAAGCCTAGAACGTGGCAGTAGTACCATTTCAGACAGCTGTGATAATACGGAATGGATTTTGCATCTCTAGCATGTCCTGCATATAACAAGCGTAGCCGAGGAATATAGTATCTTATAGTGATATCTTATAGTGATTTCTATAATGCAAGCCTTTCACAGTCGTATTGCCCAGAAAGGATCGCATACCTTTCTGTATAATACGACTACGTCGTCACTATAGTTAATGTGATCTGCTCGTCCCTGAGTCCGCTTAACTACTATAGTATCAATATACACTTTACCAGAGGGCTACTAGAGGGTTGTGTCTAGTTGAGCATGGAGTTACAGCATAGCCTTTACTGAGTTGGAGAGAATTTAAGAAAGAAATAAGAAAATTTAATTAATACATAATATATTAAGAGCCTAGCGATTATATATAATTTAAAACAACAATATTATTTTAGTTTAAGCATGAACTGATTGAATATTAAAAAATTAAGGAAAAAACCAGCTGCGCCCATAAGCACGTGCATTACCAATTGCCTCAGTAATAAAGTATATGTCGGGGTGTGCCACTCTTTAATGGATAGCCCAATGTCAGTGGTGTCATCTACGATTTTCGCCACACGATGCATCACAAATGGTTGCATCACAGCTCCATCGTAAGCCAATACATCATCGTTTTCGAGTCGCTAAGTATAAGCGAACACGTGTACATGGCTAAAAGGAAAAACGAAATCTGGTGTCTAGACAGCGGGTGTACTGCTCACATGAGCTCAAACGCGAGCATGTTTAAGCAA
>JBANCW010000023.1:0-63098 GCA_037040085.1 Colocasiomyia kotana | reverse complement strand
ACTAAAGGGCATACACCCAAGAACATTACATGATTTTACAATCTCAAAGACCTACACCTCTCACAATCAATTCTAAGGGGTCTAGGAGCTCATATATGCAAAAGTTTATGCGTTTAGGTATATTTATATCAAAAATGGTTAAAGTCTCTGTAAACGCATTTTAAGTGGCAATTAGAACGTGCCTTATTTTAGAGTGTACTTTAAACGCATATTAAGACCTGTTTTAGAACGTTTGAGAGTATCGGTTGGTGTTTATATCTAAATTATTTAACGTGGCTTAAACGAGCTTATATGAGCTCACAGGGGCATCCTAACGGCAAACAAAAAAGACAGCCAATATGACTGTCTTTTTATTTATTTTCCAAAGTTAGCTTTGAAGCCTACGAACTTACGTCCTTGATAGCTTTGGTTTTCTAATTTACCAGAAACATTAAATTCTCCTTTTGCACTAGAGGCTTTAAAAGAGATTGTCTCATCGTTTAAGAGTTTTTTGATTTCGTCATCAGTAAACGTGTGGTTCATGAATGAACCCTTGAATGCTACTTGGTTGCCTTTCCAGACACCAGACACTTGACCTTCTCTTATGGCTTTGAAGCCAACGTATGGTCTGCCTTTGTATTCAAGTTGGGCTAATGCACCTTTGAGATTGATATCTTTACCATCTTTTGAAACCGTGATTGCAATTTGGTTTCCTGCAAACAGTTGATTCAATTCATCTTCGGTGAACTTGTGACCCATGTACTCGCCTTTGATATTTACTTTTTGACCTTTCCACATTCCAGAAACTTTATCCGTAACATACTTCGCTTCAATACCGATGTAGTCACGTCCTTTATAGTTTAAGTGAGCTAGGTGACCTACAGCTTCAATTTCACGACCATCACTTGTGGTCGCTTTGAATTTCACATCTTGACTGCCTAACAGTTGACTCACTTCTCCATCACTGAATCTGTGACCCATGTAAACACGGTTGAATTTTACGTCTTGTCCTTGCCACATGCCTTCGGCTGTTTCTTTTTGGGCAATCTTTGGGATGCCTAGTGAATCAAGATTCACACGAAGTTGTTTTAATACTTCAACGTCTTCTTTGATGAGCTTAGTAAATTCCAAGTACGCATCGTCTAGGGGTTTACCAGCTTTGACGTCTTTAACAATCTTTGTAAGCTCTTTAGTCCCTTCGACTGAACCAATGATTGTGCCTTTAGCTGCCATATATCCGATTTGCCCCATCACACTAAGTGAGAGTGTCTTACCTTCTTTGATTGGCATATTTGCAGAATTCCCTGACATTGCAGCAAGTGTACTAACACGAGTAGCACCAGTACCAACATTTACTTTTTCAAGTTCCCGCATCAACCAGTTGGTGTCTGTTGCATGAGGTTTTTTAGATTTAACTTCATGAGGATATAGTTCAGCCATCTTAGAAATATCAGGCAATCGAGTTGCCACGTCATCTAATAACTCATCAGGGTCAATAACACCTTGTTTAGTGACAATACGGATTGAGCCTTTGAATGGTTCTTTAGTATCTGTGGTTTCATACTCATGTCGAACCCATTCCGTATTTTCTAAGAACATCATCAAGAATCGCTCAGCCGCTAATTTATAAATATCACTTGCATATTGACCAAATTCAACATCAAGACTTTGAATGGTCTTAGGTAATTTCAGACCTGGACGAATAGCTCCGTGAGAACCACCTGTCTTAACATGTGTTGGTCTTGGTTGTCTGTGGGTGAACACTGCTGGTTGTAAATCAATCAGTTTTAAAATGTCATCCACCAACGGCAACATCTCGTTGAATTGTTCAGGTGAGACAAAGTCATCTTCAGTACGTGGGTAGGATAGATATCCTGCTTCATACATTTTTTGATACGTGTCTAAGAATGATTTAGCACGCATGCCTTTTTTAGACATAAGACCTGCAAGTTTACTCAACGTAACAGCTTTTGGTGGAATCGTTTCACCACGAACTTGTCTTACTTCACGAACCTTAGAGACAGCTGGCAGACCATCTGCTTGCCACTCTTTGGCTGTTTTGTATTGGACTACGTCTTTATTAGACAATATCAAATTATCTAAACGATAACGAGATTCAAACATTGAGCTTGGTTTGTAATCACGGATTAATTGAGCTTGGTCCCCCAAGATTGTTAAAATCACAGATTTCAAACGACCCATTGGAACAGGTGCGGGTAATTTATAACCAGTACCTTGAATTGTCATTGTTGCAACACGAGTCAATTGTTGAGTCAGATAGTCCATGTTTGAACGGGCATACGCCATCATAAACACTGGGTCTGTCTCATCAACGACTTTAAGATTTCTCATAGACTTTTGAATTTCTTTTTCAGATTCGTCAATATGGTATTCACGATATGTTTTTCCATGATAATCAAGAGCGATTAACACTTCACGCACTAACAAATCACCTTCCCCTGACTCATCAATATCTGAGGCAATAACAGGGATATACCCTTCTTTCAATGCACCTTTGATACGTCTCATAACATCGTTAGCTGCTGATTTCATCTTCGCAGAAGGGACTTTTTTATTAAAGTCAAACCACGTGTGAGACCACGGAATACCTGCTAACTGAGAGAATTTACCAACACGTTCTTTATACGGAGGAAGTGCTGTTTCATCAGGTATTGGATTACCAATGATATGCCCATACAAATTCACAATCTTGAACTGATTGCCATCAAACATACCAGATTGACCACCTAACGCTTTGGAAAAGTTCTTAGCAGCACTTGGTTTTTCTGTAATAATTAATAATTTTTCCATAGACCAAAAAACACCTTTCTTTGAGTTCATAAAGTCATTATATCAAACAACATGAAAAAAAGCCATACCGTGACGCTTCCCCCTCGCCCCCTTTAGAAACAGTAAGAAAAAAAATTGAGATGCTCATACACAACATGGACGTGCAAAATACCAACCGCAAAAAAGAGATTGTGGTTGACTAGCAACACCACAAAAAAGTGAATTGAGTCTAAAATCATCAAAAAACAGGTCGAAAACCAAACGGACAAACGTCAAAGCCTTGATACAACAGGCTTTCAAGAGGTTTTACACAACAGCAAAAAAGCTTCGGACAAAGCAAAACCCTTGATATGACTGGGTTTATCGCAGTTTTGTCCGGAGCAAAAAACGCACGGACAGACCTAAACCCTACAGCCACAAGGGATTGAGAGATTTTGTCCGAAATCGCTGAAAAAACCCTTATAGAAGTTTTTAAATTTAACACTTTGTGAACTTTTTCACATGAAGTTTTTCCCTTAGACTTTTTTTCCCTATTTTCGGACAAAAATCAAACTAAGCTTAGAGCCTCAAGGGATTGACCTAGTCCGCTGATAAAATAACAAGTGTTATTTTTCGGACAAAACTGACCTCAGCCCTACAGCCGCAAGGGATTGCGAATTTGTCCGATTTTGTCCGTTATTTTTAGACTCTTTCAAATCTTCTGTATCCCTTGAGACTGTAAGGACGAAGGCACTTTTTGATTTGTTTTTTTCTGTTATTTAATAAAAAGTTTGTCCGGAGATTTGTCCGAAAACCTGTGGATAAGTCCTGTGGATAACTCATGTGAACCTAGAGCCTCAAGGACTTTCACGTTTTCGTTCAAAATTTGAAAAAACGGACAAAATCTGTCCGTTTCGGACAAAACCGACCTCAGCCTTAGAGCCGCAAGGGATTGACCCTGTTTTTTTTCGTAAATTATTTTTTAGGCATGCCTAAATTTTGAAAATTTTAAACACGAATATTAAAAGATTGTGAATTTTTTCACAAGATAACAAGCATAAAAAAAGCCCAAATTTGTTATCTAGCGGACAAAAATAAACCCTTCATTGAGGGTTTAAAATGCAGTTTGTCCGAAAATTGCTTGTTATTTTTGCGTTAAAATGAACCTTAAAAATTAGCCAAAGTTTGTGAAATCCAGTATTGGCAAGGGTTTGAGGTACCTAATTACGGACATGTTCACAAAATCAGTGAAAAATGTGTGAAAAAAAGTTTGTCCGATTTTGTCCGAAAACTATTTTTTTTGTCCGAAAAGGGGTCATTTTGTTGCATTTCGGACAAAACTCAGTCTTTTTTTTGTCCGATTTCACTCGAATGGTCTAATGTTCGGGAATCCCGAACATTCACTTGTAATTTTTTCAAAATTTCTGTATGTACGACACGGTATTGCAAAATTGAAGAAAAAAAGTTATAATTAAGACAAAGAAAAGGAGATGTAACCAAATGAAAAAACACAAATTACAAACCATAATAATTTCCGTAGCTGCCGTACTTTTAATACTTGGTACAGGAGTATATGTAACAAGTAATCACTCAAATCTGGCAAAAACGGACAAAATCACTGCAAATGCCCGAAATGGTAAAGAGGGTAAAAATCACAGCAAAACACGAACATTAGATTCTAAGAAAAATGCAAAAAGTGACAGTGAGAAAAAAGCTTCGGACAAAAATAGGGTCATTGTTTATGACTATTCTAAAAAACCCGAACAAAAATCTGAGCAAAACGGACAAGAAAATACCCCAAAAAATACCCCAAATTCTGTTGCACAAACTCCAAGTCAATCAGTACAAGCACCAGTCATTAGAACTGACGGACTAAACATTAATGGATTCCATGCTGATATCATAACCTCAGCACTAACAGAAAGTAACTATTGTCCTCCATATAACCCATATGCATACCGTTGGGCAGTGAACTATGTACCAGCTAACTTTATATTAGTAGACTACACAAATACCACAGGTATCGCAGCACAAGTACGTGGATTACAAACAGGAGACGCAGTAGTGTTAGACGGTGTAACGTATCATGTTTCAGGACACAGTTACTTAAAACCTTCTATCTCTACAACAAATGATATTCCGTGGGGACATAAAGCATACATTCAAACCTGTTTAGAAAATGTAGCCGACCCAAATATGATTGTTCAATGGTTAGACTAGTCATACAACTTTGGCAATTACATACATAGATGCTATAATAATAAAAGACACACTTCGTCGTGTGTCTTTATTTTTTACGCTATTGCATAATAAAACATATTAGGTTATAATAGATATATCACCAAAAGACACACAAATTGAAAGGACTGTTTATTATGGCAAAAGACCAAACATTACAAGTAATGGTTTCAAAAGACGTACGTGACCAACTAACAAAAGAAGCTGACCGATTAGGATTAACTCTTTCAGCCTATATAAGAACAATTATATTAACAAGACAAGATATTTTTGCCAATAAGGTAAATGAAGTGAATGGAGAAAACGAATAGGTAGGTGAATTAGATGAAAATGCCAATATTTCGTGAGGCTGTTATTAGTAACATCTTCAAGAATAGTAAAAAGCCTGCTGAAATTTCTGTCCGCATTTATAAAGAATCTGATGACCTCATTTATGTGTCAAAAGAAAAAACAAGGAGAACAGTAATTGGATTTACTGACCCTGAAACTGGGTTGTTTGTATCTGATACAAAGGACGTAGACAAGAAAACACATGAGCCCTATAAAGTTTTCAGAGATAAAGCCACAGAATATGCTCAAACGGCAATAGACCAAAAAATAGAAGAACTGGCTGTTTTAAATGAAACAGACCAAAATGCGTACGAAGAAAAGTACAAACCATTAAAACAAATCATTGATGAACTTGACACCTACATGACAGACAAACAATTATTTTATGTTGACTTACAAAAACAAGTTGACGTCATTGTTTCAAAATCTCTACCCCATGTAAACGAGTGGTTAGTCTATGAAGATGATAAAGATTTTGATAGTGTTGTCACTCAAAAAGTACCTTATAAAAATCCAAACAATCAAGTGGTAACGAATGAAGAACGACAAATCGTAGACAACTTCTTAGACATCTTTGTCGATAGCTACAACAAACAAGTTTTATCATGGTATTTTGGAGCAATACTTTTAAATCTTCCAATGCAAGACGACCGAATTTCTAAAGTATTAGTTGTTTCAAGTTCAAATGGTGGTAGTGGTAAAAGTACTTTAATTGGAGCATTAGCAAATGGGGTAGTTACTAAACCATATAGAGTAATTGACTCAGGTTTTGATAAACACTTTAGAGCCAATGACAAATTCAATACATCCGATTTACCAACATGTAGACTTGGTATTTACTCAGAAGCCTACTTCAATGCAGAAACTGGAGATGGCGTTTCACATGACTTCAAAGGATTAGACGAATCTGAAATGAAGTCTTGGATTACAGACGGATATGTTGCCAATGAAAAGAAATATGCCGACAAACAAATTTCTAAATTAACTGGTATGCAAATCATCATCACAAACCATCCACCTCAAATACCAAGAGAGCGTGAAGATTTAAGTAGACGTTTTATTGCTATGGTTGTAAAACCTACAAACATGGTGAAAGAAAAATCAAAAGAATTAAAATTACCAACTGAAAAGAAACTTTACAACTTTGTAGAAAAAAATGCTCAAGCATTTGCAAACTACTTTGTTCAATATTTTAAAGAAAACCAAAAACAATTCCAGTCTGCTATCTATGACACTGTTGAATTGAAAGAAGAAATTGCTGACGGACAATTAGCATACATCAAAACAAAAGAAGTAACCGATAACGAATTGACACATGAAGACGCTTTGGTCTTAATCTCAAAATTGTGTCATAATGTTGGCATACCACATGAAAAATTTATTCGGTACTTACTAGAACAAGAGCAAGAAAATACAGACCCTCAAGTGCGTTTTGGAAATAAGTACATTTACATATCTTCTAAAAAGACATTCTTTGCAGAACACGATATTTACGAACTAAGAGACGCATTAAAAGACATTGTTGGTTCCCCAATAAAGAAATATGACCAACGTATGTTTGCACTACTTAGAGTAAATTAAATATTTTTTGCGACCATATACATGGTCGCAATTTTTGTTTTACACACTAAAACAACTACCAAAACACATTATCGTGTACACTATCGACAATTTACAAAAAATTTCGTATAATATACATTATACGAAGATTGGTTTCACCATATCACTTAATCTATATTTACACAGACGAGCCATACGGCTCTAAACCTTTGGGTTGCACCCAAACCCTTTCAATCCATGAAAACATATAAGTGAACCAATTTGGCTATGTAAAAATAAGGAAATTAGGAGGAAACCTATTATGAAAGCAAAAAAAGTAGTTGTACCAGTAGTTGTACCACTGGCTGTCGCAGCCCTTTCAGCATTATCATATGCAGTAATTAAACAATTGAAAAAAGATGATTTGCAAACGGAATTATCAAACAAGGCTGAAAAATTACGTATTTTATTTGAACAAACAGACGTATTGCCAGATGCCATTAAATCATCTCCAATGCAATTAGACATCTTAGTAGACGAAAGTCAAGAAGGGTTGAAAAAATTCAAAGAAATTTCAGCATTACTAACTGAGTTATTAAACAGATTAATTGAAATTGATGACAACGAAGTGGTAAGACGATTAACAATTGCAGACAACGTTGTAAGTATTGTACAATTCTTAATTAAACAACCTGAATTGGAAAAATACGTAGATGAAGATTTAGCATACTATAACCCAACAGCTATTGTAGCTTTTGCATATGCACTAGATAAAGTGATGAACGAAAAAGTAGAAGACTAATCTTCGTGAGAAAATAGAGCCATATTTTGGTTCTATTTTTTTTGCGATTATTCTATCCAAACCTTCTCCAAACACCATTCACACTATAGACTAAGACGCACGATTGTGCTACTATTAGTACATACGAAAGGAAGTGTTGGTGTTGAACAAAAAGACACGTCAAAGTCAAAAAGACTTTTACAAAAAGACACAAGAGAACCAAACCGCTCAACCACGACCTAGTAGGAACTCCAGTAAGAAATCCCAGACGGGACCGACTTCAAAACTAGAATACATAGTGCCTTCTGTGGCGTTACCCCTATTCTTTTATGTCGCAGCAGTATTGTTTGTACAATATGTGGCAATGTTCTTACATAACCTACCACAAGGAGCTCAGAAGGTGGACATGTTCCATAACTTCGGACTTGGTCCAGTTTATGCCATCGGAGCAATAGTCGCCATACTTTTTGGATTTTATTGCTTAAAGAAATTCAAAGGGTCATGGATTAGTAAAAATGCCATGTATCTATCTGACGACATTGAAGAATTTTCAAATGACGCCTACATCAGAACCATCGACCACTTAACCCAAGAGTTAAACGTAGCTCCAGATGCAGGACTTGGGTTTGACGGGCATGTATCCACTTTAATGGGACATATGATGGTCTCCAATAAAGGTATTAAAAAATTAGATATGCCAGTGTTTGATAAAACCGTAGACGGATATGTCAAAAAAGATAAAGACGGTAAAATCGTCAGACAAAAAGTACCAATGTTTGACCCAATGTTAGCAGACAAACTATTTAGTATGTCAGGTGTACCAGCAGAGTTTAGAACGCTGTATGATGCAACGGAATATGATTTCAACCGAAAACTTTCTGCTAAAGAAGGTGGAGGTCGAGATGAAAATGGTAATGTAAAACGTGCAGGTACATACGGACGTAAACCTTACGACAAATTATCAGACTTCATTAACGGTGAATTTTATCCATTGGATACAGACACACAAAGACCAGCTGGTGTTTACTTCTACGATGACCGTGCAGTAAATACGATATTAATAGCCATCACCCGTGGTGGTAAGGGGTATAGTGCCCGATTTGTTTGGTGACAAGCAAATCCTAATATGTTAATTGCTTTGAATTCCTAAAGCCCTTTAGCCTAAACAGTAGGGTGAAAACCCAAGCTGAATGGTGACGAAAGTAGAAAAAAGTAAAGGGATATTCATAAGGTTAAATCCTAAGTGAATACTGACAATGGATATTTAGCAGCCACCTCACTAAGACAAAATGTTATGTGAAAGGTTCAACGATTATCTCCTAGCGGGAGAGTAGAACCGCAAGCTAATGGCGGAAGAAAAATATATCTCTGGTTTACCAGATGAACAAATAATCTCATCTTATGAGAAATCATAAGCAGAGTCAATATGACTCGGAACTCAACTTGCGACTGAGTTTGAAGACAATGCAAACATATATCGAACCAGCATTTGACGTGTGGACTCGTGAAAAACATCCGTGGAATATCTTTACAACAGACCCTAAAGGTGAGTTGTTAGCCAAATTCTATTATTCAGCAACCGTTAGAGGATTTGAAATTGTTCAGTTTAATCTAATGCATCCGCATTTAACCAATATTTACAACCCACTAGCAAATGCCATTCAAGCGTTTAGACAAAATGACCCAGTTAAAGGGACGAACTTGATTGACTCAATCTTGGATACCTTATTCCCACCAAATGGTGATATCTGGAATCCAGCCGCAGCCAACATGTTTAGACGTGCCGTGTACTTACTGTTTGACTACTATATTGAACAAGAAGAATACATCAGATACATTGGACACAAAAACAACACGCCTACAGAAATTATCGACCAAGCAATTGACGATAACTATTCTAAGGTTACATTATTCAACCTATATACACTCATTGGAGAACTTGCCGCCAAAGTTTCTAAAGACCCAGTCTTTATAAATGTCGACCCAGAAACTCCACCAGTACCCGAAAAAGATTTCTTAACACTAATCTTTGATGCGATGGCTGTACTACCGTCAAACACCTTGCGTTCTAAAGCTATCACTGCAAATAATGCTATCAAACAAATCGCCAGTGCCCAAAATACTGTAGCTGGTATCTATGCGACACTTCTAACTGGTCTATCTGTTTACGCAGAAGATACAGCGATTGCATTAATGTCAGGAACACTTTCTGAGTCATTTGACGTTGCAGGTCTTGGTTTCCCAAGACGTTTTGGGATTAAAGTCGATGAAGATTATGTTAAAAAATTCCGTATCACAAATGAATTGTGTCATTGGGAAATCTACCGTGACTACAAATTCCAAGAGCCTTATGGTCAAGGTGAGGACTTTATTCATGAAGAAAAA
Organism: Colocasiomyia kotana; assembly: GCA_037040085.1. NCBI lineage: Eukaryota > Metazoa > Arthropoda > Insecta > Diptera > Drosophilidae > Colocasiomyia > Colocasiomyia kotana. The sequence continues at coordinate 53,077 of JBANCW010000023.1, read as the reverse complement.
ATGCCAACGTCTAACTGGACTTGGGGGTTCTTTAAAGGTATTGTCGACCAAGAGATTTCTTATGTGAAATTAACCATCTACTCATCAGATATGACTGTGGCTAAAGAATTGTTCTTCCAATTTACAAAAGGGTATAAAACAGCAAACGGTATCTCTTACATACTAGACCCCATCACACGTCGTAAGATTGTGTCAGGTGGTACATTAATAGAGATTAACCCAAGAACTGGTAAACCAAGAACTTCAGAGTTTAAAGTAAAACAAATGGATATTGCTTCTAATGAGTACCGTGAAGTAAGTAAACCAATTGTTGTAGCCAGTCAGACATTTTATAGTGAAAGACCAAAATTTGTATTTGCGATTACACCACCGCATTTACAAGTATCACAAAAACATATCCTTATCATCATCAAACAAATACTTGATGAACAATACGCAAACTCATATGTAACAAAGAGTAACCGTAAACCTATCGTTGGTACAAGACTGATGCTAGAAGAATTTGGTAACATTCGTTCAGGTAAAAACGGTATCCCAGATATTGATACCACAACATCTATTGCATTAGGACAAGACGTACAATTAACATTCGTACTACAATCTTTCCAACAATTACGTGCGATTTATGAACAAGCCATTGAATCTATCATCCGTTCAAACAGTTCAAACACAATCTTCTTGAAATCAAATGACCGAGAGTTGATTGACGAATTGGTGCGTTTGTCAGGTACAAAACACGAGTTTCGTGTTAAAGGTAAATCAGTATCTCGTAAAGCAGGAGACTTAATCCAAATGGGAGACCCATCAATCAGCTACTCAGGGGACAACATGGAAACTACTGCACTTACAGCCAATGACCTAATGTTTTTAGCAGGCCAAACACCTGGTAACTCAATCACATTCAGTTCAGGTGAAATGGCTATTGTTGGTAAATTATCAACAATCACACCAATGGCTGCAGGCTTACACACTCGATTACCTCAACCAAAAACAGGTCAATATTCAGATTCAACTATTCCAAACACTCACGCAGCAGACAGCGTCAACTTCTTAGATAACATCATAGACGGAGACGCATTAGTTCGTGCACGTGTGGCACAAGCTAAAATCTATTTAACACAAGTGCGAGATAGAGCTGAAAAACTAATCAAAGACAATAACTTAAACGTTAAAGAAAATGACGGTTCATTATCTAAATTAGTTATGAACTATGTTTATGAACTCTACGATAGAGATTCAGGCCAAATGCGTACAGATTTAGTTCAACCAAAAGTGTATTGGGAAATTGCTCAAGAATTAAAAGCAGGCGTATTGGTTATCTCTGATAACAAAAAACCAAATGCTGATAGATTACAAGCAATCTCAAACGTTAAATCATTACTAGCAAGCTGTATCATGGATAAACAATTAGACAGCTTAACTGCTATCTATAGAAACACAACCGCAGACACTGCAGTAGGTGTTGGATATGACCCACAAGCAGTATCAAATTTCATCACTAAAATGTTGAGAGAATATCCTAAACCAAAAGATATTGAAACCTCTCACCAAGACATTTATGCACAAGCTGAAAAAGCTGAAAACTATACTCGATACACAGGTCATGATGAAATCATTTTTGACCCGTTGTCAATCGAGCACACGAACGCATTAGTAGAAGTAATTGAATCATTTGTGGATAAGAAAACACAGATACCATCTTCTGTAACCCTTACTAAAAAAGACAATGATTACATTGTCGCAGTAAATAAAAAACCAATTGCAAGATACTATGTTGGACCTTACTCATCTGACATTGAATACATTGCAGACGATGAAGAAATCACAAAACAAGTTGTTGGTGCTCCTGAATTATTACAACTGATTCAATCACACATCAACGACTACTAAAAAACCACCCGTCAGGGTGGTTTTCTTTATTTATAGACTAAGTCCGTCATCTTTTTTCGCAGCATCTAAAAACAGATGATACGGAATTTCATGAGATATCTCAGCATTAAAACTGTCGTCCATATCTGCATACGCAATATGTTCCTCTCCTGGAAGGTCTTCAACATCGCGGTCAAGAGACTCTCGATAATAATTGTCATCGTAGTCTTGAACGGGTTTGCCATCTTCCTTATACAAAGAATCGTCATACTTTACTGGACCAGTTTTAGCATCAATATCTTTGAACCCATCAGAGTGTTTCATCTCGTGACGTAGTTTAATCAACACTGCCATATCATCAGCCGTAATATGTTGTTTATCTCGTGCCCAGCTATTTGCCTCACGTTTAAGTTTCATCTTAAATGGAGACTCTGGGACTTCTTTTGTTTTGGGAACATCTTTGCCGTAAATCTTATGACGAGCATCGAATACTTCATACGCCCCGTAAAATTTATCACGGTCTTCTTTAGGTAAGAGAGCGGCAAAGGGTTCTAGTTTTTCATACATATCGTCGGCAACATCTATTGTCATAAAGTCAGCATCAAGTAGTTTGTCTACGTGTTCGATTAACGCGTTACGCACTTCAGCAAAAGACGTGGCATTAAGTCCTGACTGTAACCCTCTAAGGGTAAATGAGCCATCATCAATGGCTTTAGAAAGCTTAGATGAGTTTTTAGAAGTCAATGATTTGGTTCTAAAGTTATCAAGCGTTGTGTCTTTAGTGAATCGAATATCTGAGATGAGTTTAGAGAGCGGTTCATTATACTTTTCAACAAACTTTTCTCGATAGGTGTTGAATTTATCCACCACTTTAGTAGAAACCTCTTTTGCAAACTGAGGTCTAGATTCTTTGTATTTTTCATACATCGCATACTGGCGATGCAAACGGTCTAGTGAACGGTCGTATAAAGAGTCATAATAATCATTGATTCTGGTCTTAAACCAATCTGATTTTTCTTGAGTTTCTCCAAAAGGAGACGTATCAACCCCACGATGCTTTTTATAATCTTCCCAAACCACATTAAAGTATGGGTTGTTTGCAAACTCCTCGCGATAAACCGACATAGATTTACCAATATCAGGGTCGTCCATGAGTTTAAAAATCACTTTCATTTCTTGTGCGTCTAGGTTAGAAATCTCGTTTGAGACTTGGTCATTTTTCTTTTCGATTGCCACAGTAAAATCACCTCAATTTTAATTGTCTAAAATAAAAACCTATTGCCAATTAGACATAGGTTTCATTGGTTCATAAGAGCAAATACGCTCACGTTGTGAACCTGGAATGTATATATATGCTGACAAGTTTTCATCATCTCGTTGCCAAGAGACAGTTACTTGTTCAGCTTTTCTGATTACTTCTTTAAATTCTCCGTCAATAAGTTCCATAGTGACAAAATCAATTGGTGCACGTAAATCAATTTCACCAGCAGAAGATAAAATCTCCCACACTAACGCCTCAACATCAAACTCTGTAACGTTCTTAGACCGTGTCATGGTTTCAAATCCGCGTTCTCTAAGTCCGTTAGATAAAGAAGCTTTTAAGATATTAGAGATAAACACCGTAGGATTGTCAATGGTGGTCTTAACAGCAGAGGGCACGAATTTATAAATCGTTGAAACGATGTCTGCATTGTATTCACGAATGAATTTATCCATATTATGTTTTGTCAATTTAAGCATGCTATCTACCTCTCTTTATGACTGTTTTTTGCGTTTGTTTTTTTTCGAAACTTTATTCCAAATGTCAAAGAACTTAGACGTAGGCTTAGGCTCATGAGCTTCTTTAGATGCATTAGCTACCTTTTTTAATATTACTTCAAAAGGCTCTAAATTGCCATCATCACTGTCGTCATTTGTACTTGGCATTTTTAATTCATATTCTATTGTATCATCAACACTGTCTTTATCTCCAAAATGAGAAGAAAATGAGAAATCACTCTTATCAGATTTGTAAAGTAAAGGCTGTACTTCTTGACTTGGATATATTGGTTGGTAAAGCAAAGGTTGAACAATTTGGCTTGGTAAAAAGGCGTGATACACTTCTTTATGGCTAGGCATTAGATTTTGTGGGGTACTATCTCGACCTAAGAGCATTTTCATTTGACGGATATTTGACTCAACTCTGTTCGTAAGTTCAACAATCTCGTCATCAATCTCAAAATCAAGAGTATCTAACTCATCTTGTTTGTCATTTAACTCTTGAGATAAAGACTCAATATTATCTAATGAGATAATAGGAACTTCAAGTTCTTCAGGTTCACTAACTTCAAGTTCTTCAACTTCTTTAAGAGTCTCTAGCATATCACTTGGTATATTTACATCATATATCTTCTTACCACGACCTGTTTGGTTAAGTTTTAATTTCAACCGTTCAACTGCTGGTAGTTGATTAAAATCATTATTTTCCATATTCAAAACCCTTTCTATTTTCTCTAGTATATCAAAAGAAATCACACTACGCAAGATGGTGTTATTTAAGCAATACTTCAAGCCTCAGTGCCAAAATTAACGACATTGATTAACCATTCAAACTCTGCTATAATAAATACAAATACAAAAGAAAGATGTGAACCTATATGGAAAAGATAGAAGCAAAAGAACGTCTAAACATCTATATTCCTAAACGCTTAAAACGTCGTTTAAAAGACTTAGCTGAAGATAAAGGTGTGAAGATGAATGATTTAATGATTACTGCAATCACCGACCTTTTAGACCGCATGGATGCAGACTATAAAGCACCAGATTTAATAGCCGATAGATTAACCCAAGTATTAAACTCACAAATGCTTTTAAACAGTAATGTATCTCAATTAAGAGATGCAATCGAACGTTTAGAAGACACGATGCCAAACAAGGAGGACTAATTATGTCAGACAACATTCATGACGATTCTTTAGATATAGATATCAATGCAATTATTATGGACATGACACCTCCAATGGTCACTCCACATCTTGCAAAGATTGCTCCATTAAACAATGATAAGAAACTAAGAGAAGTGTCTTTTTTAATTGTTAAGACTATGATAGACAATTACAACAAAAGTGATAAAAGCAATGTTCCAAAACTCATTATTCATGACGGAGAAACCGTAGAAGTCAGACACTTAAATGCTGAACCACTTCTAACAGGTGTCTGGGCGGCAATGTCTCTTATGTTACTTCAATTGTCTTATGGCGAACAAACCGTGCTTATTGACGCGTTGTATCCTAAGACATCTCAATTTAGTGCAAAAGCGTTCGCAGCTGCGTTCACAGAACTTGCAAGCATTACCACGAATTCGCAAACAAAAGACACACAAACTGTCCCAATAGAAATCAAATCAGATGCTGAATTGGTCAAAAAGGTTGATTCAACAAACGCTGGGATTGCTATGATTTTATCCATGTTACAAGATGTGGGTTATAGACTTCCACACCCAGACAAAGTTTCAAACCAATTAAAAAATATGCAAACTCTAGTAGAAGAATCTGAACGTGAAAAAGCATTCAGAGAAGCTACAAAACGTGCTCAAGAAGCTGCAAGACATCAGGACAGAGCCAAATGAGAAAAGTAAACTTATTAGATGACCATAGAGATGCGTGGAAGCATCTTTTGGGTAAACGTAAGACATTTCGTGGCAAAGTCTCACGATTCGGGCACAAACGTCGCCAGGGTGATTCAATCAAAAAAGGGGCGACTTTAGTTCTCACAGACGTTCACCAATTAAATAGCCCAAATACCATTGACCATGTTTGGCTAGATTACACCCCAGAGTTTGCTAAGTTTGGAGAACATATCAGACCAAATGCCATCATAGAATTTGAAGCCAAAGTAAGCACGTACGAAAAAGGTGGCAAAAACATCTATGGCAAAGGTGTCGGCATATATGACGATATTGAGCTAATTGACGCTACAAAGGTTAAAATCATAAAAGAACCATATCTTCCACAAAGTTATGGAGCATTAGTTGATGATGAATTTATATCCTATGTGATTAAAACGCGTGAGAATCTAAAACAAGGAACACCAATTGGTAAAGACCCTATGGGTAAACTTGGGACAATTAGAATTGGACAAGGATTTTGCAATAGATTTGCAAAAACACTATCATGGAGATGGATTAACAAACTGCCACAAAAATATGGTGGCGGAAAAAAAGAAAAGTGAGAAAAGAGTGAGAGTATGAACACACTTTATTACCCAACAAAATATGATGAAATCATTCCAGACAATGAAGAAGTCATTGATTCATTTATGCAAGTATATTTTCAAGGTGTCAAATCTGACATCTTATGTACAGAAGATGCTATCTATATCTTAAAAGACGATAATGAACCAAATGCCAGACTTGCTTTAAAGCTGTATTATGACGACATTATTGCACTAAAGAACTACTACAAAACACAAGGGGCACACGACAAACTTGAAACACGTCTTATCATTGGATATATTACTGATGTGTATAATGTAATTGAGTTATCCTCTTCATGGTTTACTTGTGACCAAATCACGCGACGTATTGCCTCAGAGTGGGTTGCAGTTGATGTAACAGATATTCCAGAAATCCACAAAATTCAAGTAGCCAAACATCAACGAAACAAAATTAACTATCACGCAATCTTAGCACCAAGAGAGACCGTAGTAGCCGAAAGTATCATTGACGATGAAGTGTTCGCATTTACTCAAAAACGAGCAATGATAACTGATTTAAGCGATGGGCGTTCACATCTTTCAAAAGACATAAACAACGCCTTATTTCCTGGATGTGAAATAGCTCATAGAGAAATCATCAGCATTCATTATTCAGCAGTGAAGACATTGATATTGAAATCTAAAGTCGACAGATTCATTGCAAATAACCCAAGAGATATTGGGGCAATCGTACAACACATTAAAGTGAAATAATCAAAAAAAAAACAGTAAATTACTGTTTTTTTTTCACAAAAAAAGCCACTCAAAATAGTTGAGTGACTCTTAACGACTAAACGTAAAACAAAAAGAAAGGACGACATGTAACCATGCCCGAACAAATCGAACAATTTACAACCATTTATACTAAAAACCCCATTTCTAGTATATACATACTATACCAAAAATATAGAGATTTGTAAAGGGTGTAGACGTGAAACCCCTTGTGCCACAACGCTTCCCGAGGTTGTGGTGTTTTTATGTCGTCCGTGCCATAATTTTTCAAAAATGGTCTTGAAACAAAAATAAAAGTATGTTATACTCTTAATAGGTAAGAGTAATACCTCACGAAGGGAGTGAAAATGATGGACACAAAATACTTAATACTAAAAGTATCTGACGAAAACACTAAGAGCATTTTATCTGGTGTACCTGTAACACAAGTTCTATCACAAGACACATGGCGAATCAGACCTGAAACACTAAAGGGAGTCAAAACAGCATTAGTAGTGTGGCAAGGCAACATCATAACAGAATTAAATATCATCAAGATATATGGAGCATTTGATACAAAAGAGTTTGAAACACGTATTTTATTTCACACTCCAAGAGTTGAAAATGAAGCTTCACAATATGTTGGAAAAGACATCAATTATAAAACAGGCAACAGAGCATCAATTGTAACAAAAGAAAAACTAGAAAAAATTATCAAATAACTGGAGGGTAAAAGAATGGCACTAACAACAAAACAAAAAACAATCATGTGGGATATGTTAAATAAAACACGTGGGCAAATTGGACTAGCTGCATATAAAGACTATATCTTTGGTATTTTATTTTACAAATACTTATCTGAAAAAGCACAAAACTGGTTTAATGACGTATTCCTAAAAGAAAATCCTGGAGAAGTGTTTAAAGACTTAATTGATAATGAAGAAACAAATCCACTGTTCATTGACGATATGCAAGTGGCAATCGGGTATTTCATTAATGAAGGGGATTATTTCAGTGATTGGATTGAGGCAATAGATACGGATACCTTCACAATTGACACCATTCAACAATCATTTACAAAGTTCAAATCAAATATCTATACAGGCTCAACACAACCAAATGTCAAAAACAATAATGACGCAAGACCAGCATTTGATGGTATCTTTGATGGAATGCGTTTTGACAGTGCGGACTTAGGCTCAACCATTCAAGACAGAGTGAGAGCATTAATCTCTATTATCACAATGTTAAACTCACCAGAGTTTAATGAGGGTAATGACAATATCTCAGATATCTATGAATATCTACTTTCTAAATTTGCAACAGACTTAGCAAAAGACATGGGGCAATTCTACACACCACACGAAGTATCAGACGTTATGGCACGCATCTTAACTCATGGACACAAAGAAGATAAACAATTGAGTATCTATGACCCAACAGTCGGTTCAGCGTCTCTACTACTAACAATTGCCCAATACGTAGACGCCCACACACAAGAAGGGGCTATCAAATACTTTGGACAAGAAAAAGATGCAACCCCTTATCGCTTGTCTCGTATGAATTTGATGATGAATGACATTGACTACAATGACATCAGTGTTCGTCACGGTGATACTTTAGATTCTGACTGGCCTGACGGCGTCATTAAAGGCAAAGATTGCCCAAGACATTTCGACATGGTAGTTGCAAACCCACCATACTCTGCTCAGTGGGATGGCACAGGTCGTGAATCTGACCCCAGATGGAGTGAATATGGAGTAGCTCCTGAGAAAAGAGCAGACTATGCCTTTTTATTACACTGTTTATATCACTTAAACAATAATGGTAAAATGGCGATTATTTTACCACACGGTGTTTTATTCCGTGGAGGTAAAGAAGCTCAAATTCGTGAAAATCTAATCAAAAAAGACAACATTGAAGCCATCATCACACTACCTGATAACTTGTTTTTAAACACTCCTATTGGAGTAACCGTTTTAATCTTAGCAAAACAACGAGATACAAGTGATGTGTTATTTGTAAATGCAAGCAAAGGGTTTACCAAAAAAGGGAATAAAAACCAACTAATACATGAAGATGTTGAAAAGATTGTAGATACGGTCATTAACAAAAAAGACATTGACGAATACTCACGAGTAGTGGCAAAAGAAGAAATTAAAGACAATGGATATGTATTAAGTGTGCAAAAATACATTAAATCACAAGACGACGAAGAAGAAATATCACTAGAAGATACTGCAAAAAATCTTTCAAATGTTGTATCTGACCTAAAAGAATATGGTAATATATTAACCAAGCTTTTAGAACAGACACAAGCTCAAACACCAAGTGAAAATGAAAAACTAAGCAACAGTATTAAAATATTAGAAAAACTATGGAAGTGAAAATCATGAGACCAAATTTACGATTCAAAGGCTTTGACGCTCTTTGGGAAACCAAACCATTAAATGATATTGTAGAAAAACAATATAAAGGTAAAACCACTGTCTCAAATCTAACACAAGGTGATGCTAAATATCTAGATGCAGCTGGATTAAATGGTAAAGCACAATACTGTGGGAATACACCAGACGTAACTCAAAGTGATGTGTTCATTCTTTGGGACGGTGCAAATGCTGGTACAATTTATCAAGGTCAAGACGGCATCTTAGGCTCAACGTTAAAAGCATACACGTTAAATATTGATTCAGACTTTGGGTATGCTCTATTGAAAAACAATGAGAAAACCATTAAATCTCAATACACAACACCTATGATACCTCACGTACAAAAAGATTTACTTAACGTCTATGACGTATCCTTGCCAAGTTCGGCCAAAGAACAAAACTTAATTGGTGAGACATTTAAGGCCATTGATATACAAATACAAAAAGCAAAAGATGGGCTAAAAGCCCTACAAGATTATAAAACAGGTCTTCAACAAGACTTATTTCCTAGCGACGGTGAAGATACACCAAAGATTCGCTTTGACGGCTTTAGTGGGTCATGGGAAACCAAACCATTAAATGATATTGTAGAAAAACAATATAAAGGGAAAACCACTGTCTCAAATCTAACACAAGGTGATGCTAAATATCTAGACGCAGCTGGGTTAAATGGTAAAGCACAATACTGTGGTAACACACCAGACGTATCTAAAGATGACGTATTCATTCTTTGGGACGGTGCAAATGCTGGTACAATCTATCGAGGTCAAGACGGCATCTTAGGCTCAACGTTAAAAGCATACACATTAAACATTGATTCAGACTTTGGATATGCAATGTTAAAAGCTCGTGAATCAGACATTAAAACACACTATACAACACCTATGATACCTCACGTACAAAAAGATTTACTTGACGTCTATTACATTAAAGTTCCAAGTTCTGGCAAAGAACAAAAATTAATTGGTGAGACATTTAAACAAATGGATTTAGTAATTGAAAAACAAAAGTCCGTTATTGAATCTTTTAAACAAATGAAAAGAGCAATGCAACAAAACTTATTTATTTAAAACATACGTCTCTTGGTGTATCGCCAAGAGATGTTCAATGAAAGAAGGTACATTATGAGATATGAAAAAAGATTGCAAGAAAAAGTGATAGACGCTTTAGTAAGTGAAGGCTGGAATTACAGAGAAGATTTATCAAATACTACAAATGACGCTATTATTCAAAACTGGCGAGAAAAATTGAATGCCAACAATGTTGACAAACTAGATGGACAACTCCTAACGGACAATGAATTTGCCCAAATCATGCTCCAAGTCAACAACACTAAAACACCCTATGACACACAATTGATGATGACTGGGACAGGTGGTGTCGGTTCAATTCAAATTACAAGAGACTCAGGTGAACCCTTAAATGTCAGCATCTTCTTTCTTGATGATGTAGCAGGTGGGCGTTCAAGTTATGAAGTGGTTGAAGAAGTAACCTTTAAAACATTAACTGGAGCCAAGACCAACAGACGCATTGATTTAATGTTACTGATAAACGGATTACCAGTATGCCACATCGAATTAAAATCAGAAATTAGTCAATCCACATGGGGAGGTTATTACCAACTACAAAAATATTCAGATGAAGGTATCTATAATGGGCTCTTTAACTTTGGTCAAGTGTCTGTATTTATGTCTGAAACCTCAAATCACTATTTTGCTAGACCAAACAACGCACAGTCATATAATGAAGCGTTTGTATTTGGGTGGCGAGATGAAGTGGGTCGAGACATCAACAACTATAGAAAGTTTGTATCCCAAGTATTAGGGATTGCCGTACTGCACCGATTAGTGACCACAAATATGATTCCAAGCAATAGTGACAAATCAAACATGGTAATGAGAAGTTATCAAATTCATGCCACTAGAGCGATTATGCAACGAATGAGTGACATCTTAAAAGGTGAAACACCAAGCCCTATTTATGGTGGATATATCTGGCACACAACTGGTTCAGGTAAAACGGTAACGTCATTTAAAGTTGCTCAGTTACTTGCAAGTAGACCAGAGATTAAAAATGTGTTCTTTATTGTTGACCGAGTGGATTTAGTAGACCAAACTACTTCTTCTTTTAAAGAATATGCCTATTCTCACATGCTTGATAGAATCATTAAAACATCAGGTCGTAAGTTGAAATTTGCATTAAAACGTAACAAATCAACCAACATCTATGTGATGAGTGTACAGGCATTAACAAGTGCCGTTAAAAGTGGTCTAGTGGATAATAATCGAAATGTTATTATCATGGATGAAGCCCATAGAACATCAAGTGGGGAAAGCGTTAAACGAATCAAAAAAGCATTTCCCAAGTCAACATGGTTTGGATTCACTGGAACACCTAACTTTTATTCTGACGAACAAAACAATGTGGAATCTACAAAGACCATTTCAACTACAGACATATTTGGACCAAGATTACACCAATATACATTAAAAGATGCTGTTGGTGACAAAAATGTTTTGGGATTTGACGTGTCCTATTATGACCTAGACATTGAAATTCCTGAAGACATGGATGCAAAGAGTCGTGAAGCGTTTGAAAAACAAAAATACGACAACCACATGTTTAGATTAGAAGTTGCAAAAGATATCTATGACAATTGGGACAGACATGCCTCTGGTGGTATCATAAACAACCAACGTCAAAAGAAAATGTTTCATGGAATGTTAGCAACAGCTAACAAAGAAGCAGCAAACGATTATTACAAAATCTTTAAAGAAAAATACCCTGACTTAAACATTGCACTAACCTATTCTCATTCTGGTGGAAGCAATGAAAAGCGAGACGTGTTAGCAGGTGAAATTCTCTTAGATGCAATAGATGATTATGCAAATCTTTATGACGCAAATGCTGTAAAAGTTGCAGATTATCCAGCACGTGCCTTACTACAAGACATTGCAAAACGTCTCTCTCATAAACCACCTTATAACCAAGAAGGCACTAAATACATTGATTTAGTTATTGTTGTAGACCAACTACTAACAGGTTTTGACAGTAAGTATGTGAAAACATTGTATATGGATAAAACCAAACAAGAAAACGGACTTATCCAAGCCATGAGTAGAACAAACCGTATCTTTGATGAAATCAACAAACCAAATGGTTATGTGAGATTTTATCGCATGGGTCTGCAAATGAAAGAGAATCTAGAACGTGCCTTACGTATCTACACCATTGGTGGAAAAGATACGGTGGAAGAAGCCGACACAGATAACGTGAATGGTCCAAACCTTGAAGAGACAGGCATCTTAGCAAAACCTGTTCATTCACAAGTTCAATCAATCAACAAAGAGTTAAAAGATATCTACAAACTTGCAGGTGATGACTTAGATAAAACCATTCGTGGCGATGATGCACAACTTGAGTTCGTCAAAGTGTCTTCTAAAACATTAAATAACATCAATAACTTACTACAACGCGGATATGAATTTGGAGACGTTGTTTATGACGAAGAAGGTAAAAACCCACTGGTTTTAGACATCAGTGGCGTTGAATCTTTTGGTAGATTAAAAGCTCGGGCATATGAAGTGAATAATGCTCTACCACCAAGACTTCAAGTAGATATGTCAAATATTGAGTTCACACTCACATTGTATGAAAACGAAGTCATTGATTATGACAGATTGTGTGAAGTGCTAAACCGTTATCTAAAAGATAAAAGTGATGAAAACAAACAGGCAATCACAGACCACATCAAATCCTTTGATGACTCTAAAAGACGTGGCGTTGAGCAGTTAGTACAAGACATTGATGCAGGTAAAGTAGTAGAACCTGTAAACAATGACACCATTGATGAATATCACTCAAAAGCCATTGACGATAGCGTGAAATTAAAAATGTATGATTGGATAGCTCAAAATTATCAAGGGCTCATCTTACCAAAATATGCATTCCTTGCCTATTACTACTACGATTCAACTTTAACAATCAAAGACAACAAGAGATACACTGACGCAATCGCCATGTCCGTATCTCCTCAAGCCAAATACACACAAAAGAAATCTATCCGAGAAGAATTGGATAAATACATTAACCTGCTTCATCATGAAGCATTGAAATACTCAACATCAGAAAACGTGTAGCAATATGCGTTTTCTTTTTTTGTAAAGAACACCCATTACGGTCTTTACAACGACCCCCTACTGTGGTATTATCTTATTGTATAAGAACACCATTCTTAAAAGGAGAGACCATTATGAATTATGTAATTTTGAAGATATCAGAGCCTATGATATTTAAGTTTCTTGAATCCCAACAACCCCTCTTAGACATAGTCCAAGATGAAGGTTGGCGAATCACACCTAGAAAACTAGAAGATGTCAACCGAGCTTTGGTATTGTATAAGGGAAAAGTCATTGCAGACTTTGGTGTTGAACCAAATTATGTTATCAATGCTGACACAAATAAGCTGTATTTGACATTTAAACAAGGCGACACCTTAAAAGACAAAGTCGGTAAAAAGTTAAATTACTCAACAAGCAACAGAGCATCGGTTGTGAGTGAAGAAAAACTGAAAACATTGTTAGGATAACCTCATTGCCAGAAAGAAGGTAGTTGTTTTGAAATTAGCGATAAAGGTGAGATTAAAACCCACCAAAGAACAAATCGTTATGCTAAAACAATCCACAGGCACAGCACGCTGGGTTTACAATTGGACAATCCGCATGCAAGAGATGAATTATAAAGTCTATGGAACGTTTATTGATGACATACGCCTGAGACGTTACCTCACCAAGATGAAAAAGCAAGAACGATATAAATGGATATCCAATGTGTCCAATAATGTTGCAAAACAAGCAGTCAAAGATGCCTGTAAGGCATATACTGATTGGTTTAAAGCATTACATAACCGCTCACATTATGTTGAAAAACCATGTTACAAAAGTCGCAATCACACACGACCCTCGTTTTATGTTGACCCCTATAATGTGAAACCTGGAGAAAACAGAGTCAAAATCGAGAAAATTGGGTGGATTAAGACCAGTGAGCAGATACCAAAAGACATCAAATTCTTTAACCCGAGAATCACCTTTGACGGCAAGTACTGGTATTTATCAACGGCGACCGAAAAAGAAGAATCACACGCCCCATTAACAGATGAGGTCATTGGGATAGACATTGGTATAAAAGAGTTAGCTGTATTATCAAATGGTGTGGTGTATAAAAACATCAATGACAACCCACACATTATAGCCTCGCAAAAGAGACTGCAAAGATTAATGAAATCAATGAATCGAAAAAATAAGAAAAAAGAGGAGGAACACCGTACCACCAATTCAAAGAATCAGGATAAATTAGCAATAAAAATTGCTAAAGAAAAACGACGCTTAGTAAACATACGGTTAAATTATCTCCACCAAGTAACGAACGAAATCATAAAGATGAAACCAAAAACAATCGTAATTGAATCTCTGGCTATAAGAAAGATGCAAGGCAGCTCGATAGTCATGAGAAACAGCTTCTCTAAACAAAAACTAGCCGAATTTGTTCGGCAGATTAAATACAAAGCCCAAAAGGCTGGTATTGAAGTAATTGAAGCCGACAGATTTTATCCAAGTTCTAGAATATGTAGTAGTTGTGGACATATTAAGGACTCACTGTTATTATCTGATAGAGTATATCATTGTGATGTTTGTGGGTTTACAGCCGATAGGGATTTTAATGCAAGTCTCAATTTAGCCGCTTACGCTAAAAGAGAGTTGTAGAGTTACTGTGTTAGCACTTAGAGCACTTGAGTGCTAACAGCACTGTATAGGAAGCGTTACATCCGAATTGAAGCCTGCTGAGTGATACCGACACCTCACTGCGATACAGGAATAAACAAACTTTGTTTGGTAACGGTAAACTTTATGAAATATATCTATTGTGAGAACCTGAATAACTTTAATGATGACGCACAGCGTGTGACATTAAAAAGAGTTAAACCACTTATCGACGGCAAACATCGCAAACTGGTTACTCGAATCTATGAACCACAAGCCCTTACCTATCAACAAAAAGAAGGATTAAGGGGCAAGGTAATAAACATGTATGACTTTTTTCAGGGTACTATAAACGTGCCCGAAAAAGACATTCATGTGAGACTATCAAATACCTTTGAAATGGACAAACACAAAATCAAAGGAATTAACCCAGACAAATCAGAAGTGTACATAAACGGCATAAAGATTGCTCAAATAAATATTGCCCCTCTAACGGTTCAACTTATTGGAGAAATTGAGTGGCAAAACCAAGCAGGTGAAACTGCTTATAAAGATATTTATGACAGACGTGGCTTTAAATCAAGCACGCAATATTACAACTTAGACGGAACATTCGGACATCAAGTGATGTATGATATCAATGGCGTTCCTAAAATAACATTGATTAATATGCACATCAATGGTGTAAACCAAGTCACAGGGTTTAAACTACATGACTACAAAGGTGCAGATTATTTATTTGAAAATGAAGACCTGTTGTGGGACTTCTTTAAATTAGAACTAGAAAGTGGTGACGAATAATGACCGTGTATTTTATAAATGAAGGCTTGAGTAGTGCCAACTCAGGAATTGAGCATGCACAGTTTGATAGAGCTCGCTTATTTAGAAAACATCACGTTGACTTTAAATTCGTAACGTCTCAATATATCAGACAACTACATAGCATCTTACCCACTTTCAACATCCGTGATGAAAATTCACTCAATATGTTTGATTATTTTCAAGGAGTCTTAGACGTGAAAACCACACCGGTTTACCCAGACGCCCTAGACTTTGGTGTTGACGTTGAGGCCAAATTATTAGAAGACGGTGTAACGTATGAAGTAAGGTTTAAAGACCACTTCATGGGACGTATTATTGTAAACACACATAACGAAGTCCAATATGTTGAATACTTTGACCTTTTTTCTAATCTATATGAAGTCATTCAATATGACTCACGAGGCTTTAAATCACTACGTCAGTTGTATAACCCTGACGGTAAATTAGAAGCAGAAATGTGGTTGGACTTAAACGGCATTACTAAGATTACGAAAACATACACCAACAAAAAAGACGGCTCAATAATGGAGACGTGGTTTGTAGATAATCGTATGTTCCCAAATATTGAACTATTAAGAGACTATTTTTATAACAAGATTAATGACAACGACATATTCTTAATGGATAGAACCAATATCTCAGAGTGGCAAGTAATGAATCTGAAAAAACCTGCCAAGAAAGTGTTGATGTTGCATAATCACCAATCATCTGACCCAAATGACCCAAATGCTCCATTATTGAATGATAACTACGAGTGGGTGTTAGCAAATGCAGACGCATGGGATGCAATTATCTGTGCAACACCACAACAAACACAAGACGTTAAAGCCAGATGGCCACATGCTCATGCATACACTATTCCAGTAGGTGTTATAAGCGATTTAGAGCTCGATAGAGAGCATATTCCACTACGTGATAGAAAACCCTATAGCATGGCTGTAACAGCCCGTATAGCTCACGATAAGGGCATATCACGCATGATAGAGGCAATGGGTATTGCACAAAAAGAAATACCTGAACTAACACTAGACGTTTATGGATATATCGACCATGTAAATGACGACTTGGCAATTAAGTCAATTGAAGAACAAATTGACAAATTACCAAACAAAGACAGTGTAACCATTCATGAACATTCTAAAGATGTTGGTGAGGTGCATAGACGTCATCAAGTCTACTTAATCTTCTCTGTCATGGAAGGATTTAACCTAGCACTAATGGAAGCCCTCTCAGCGGGCATGGTTGGGCTTACAAACGACGTAAACTATGGACCCAATGAATTAGTCCAAAATGGTGTAAACGGTCTTATATCGCCTTATATGGACGTTAAAGCCTATGCTCAAAATATGGTAAAACTATTCAAAGACAAAGACCGCTTACAAGCAATGTCTGATATGGCTTATGACATGAGTCATAGATACAGTGAAGAAGCTGTTTGGAAACAGTGGGAACAAGTCTTAAATGATTTAGAACACAAATAAACACCTTGAAATTAATCAAGGTGTTTTTCTTCATCTTCAGGTTTGTGGGTTAATGACCCATTTAAGAATGCTGCGAGAGCATCTGTAACAATCAATTCTTCAGCTATTTGAGCCGCTGTTAATTCAGGAGCGTCAGCTAACTTTTGTGCGGCATGTTCTATTTCTACTTGATGCTCATGATATTCTTCATCAGAGCGTTTAATTGATTGGACTTCGTCTTCCATAATTTGCTCTTTATGTTCTTTTTCTTTTTTGTCTTCAAGTTCTTTACGACGTTTTTTCTCAGCGAGTAATCGCATAAAGTTGTCAATATAATCTGTTGAAGGTTGTTCCAACACTTCTTCAACCGTAACACTAGGTTCATCTTCTGTGGTTAAGAACATATTTTTGTCATTAGGAACTAAAGACATGGTGTTTGTAAGTTCTAGTTTTCTATCCAACTCTTTAGAGAGTTGAGCAAAGCTTGACTCTTTAATGACACCTTTTTCTTCTTTACCACGAACACGTGATAATTTCTCAGCATCTTCATACACCACAGCATGCACATGTAAATGACGTGTGTCCCACTGAATGCATCCAACGGCTTTACCATCACGATACCCTTCGTTATCAATCAATGCTTGTAATCCACTACGTACGGCGTGACGTAATCGAACGTCATCGTATTGGTGTCGGTAATCACCTTTTTTCAATATGACCGTATCTTGTGGGACAATGTTTTCTTCAATTAAATAATCAGGGTCAAAAGAGATAACCATCTGTTGGATAGCTCTATTGCCGCGTTCGTGTAAGTCTTGGACATGCTGAGCAATCGCTAAGGTCTCATCACGAGAGATAGCTGTGCTGTCTAGTGTGAATGCAACCCCATCTCCTAGTACGGGTATTTTCTCAGGGTTTGGGATATAAGCCGCAGACATATCAGTAGCACTGTCACGGGAAACATAATCGGAGATGAATTTACCAGCATCCTTACCCCGTGAACCATTAATATTAAATTGTGATTTGACTACAATATTTCTAGAACGTCCTCTAGCCATTTTCAAAAACCCTTTCTAATAAATGCTCTTATATCTGTTTTCATACATATCGCGAAGGTCTTGTTCATACCGATATACATCAGATAAATCAAACGTTTCGCATGTAGTTGTTTTAAACATCAATTTGTCTTTTAGGGATGTAAGTAAAAACATAATCCACACCTCTAAAGTTTCTTATCATTAAATAACTTAGATAATAATAAGACAGCAGCTTCTATTTGTTTGTCATTGTCAGGTGTCGCACGAATAACTTGTGTAACAAGATTTGACAATAAAGATGATGAAATACTAAAGTGCATGATTGCATAATTAGAAACATCATTGATATTTGAGAAGTGTTGTTTAGATAACTCAATCGTTCTAGGGTCTCTAGTATCTTCTACTTCTTCACTAAATCCTTCATCTTCAAACTCATTAAACCCTTCATCAAATGGTTCATCAATGGGGGCTATAAAATCATCAGGCTCGTCTATTGGTTCATCATTAACCTCTTTAGGTGGGTCTTGGTCTTTAGCAAAGGCTGACTTAATCATAGCGTCAGACATCTCTTTAGCTACGTTGTCTGGTATTTCTACAACCTTATATGGTGGAATCAAATCTTTAGCAATGTCTCTGACATATCCTTCTCCAACATATTCACCTTCGAAGGTATTTGATGAATAGATACCTCTACGTGCCTTTAATCCTTTGATACCAAACTCATCATCATCTAATATGTCAATGTCTGGAAACAAGATAAGTTTTGGCTCTTCACCCAAATCTGAGCGATATGCTAAGATGTTGTGTTTTTGAATGGCAATTACAGCATACCCTGTAAGGTCTGGGCTGTCTGGTGTAATCTCAAATCCTGTTATGTGGTCGTCTGCTTCATTTCTTAGATACCCGACACTTGAGTCAAGCATAAGTCGTCTAAAAAGGGCATCTTTAACTGAAGGGTCTATTTGTTCCATTTGTGATAAAACTGTCATTGTGTACACCTATCTTCCTTTTGCATACGCATCATTTGCAGCTTTGGCAGCATCATATAATTCTTTATAATGTTGTGCTTGAGCTTTTGAGTCAGCTAATTGCTTATTGAGGTCATCTATTTGGCTTTGATTTCCACCATTAGACTTTAAGTTGTTGTTGTCTGCTTGTAATTTTTGATTTGAGTTTGTCAAATCTTCAATTTGTTTTTTAAGATTTGCGATTTCTTCATCACTCTTTTTGTTTGATTCATCAACGGCAGCCTTTACAGCCTGCTCTTTATCTTTGGCGATATTTTCTTTAGCTTTGTCATCTGCCTCCTTTTTGTCGGCTAATTGTTTTTTACCTTCAACAGCTACCGCTTTACCTTTGAGGATAGCTTGGGCTGCTTCATCTTTATCGGACTGCGATAATTTAGATGAGTCCACCTTTGCTGATTTCGTCATATCAACATTTGACAAGAGCTGTGTACCAATACCAATCACAGTAGCTCCGATAGTAATGATAGCAAAACCATAAATCAAGATTTTGTTACGTCTTTTTTTACGGGCTTTTTCTCTTTTTTGAGCAAATGTTTCATCAACCATACTGTCGTCAACTGGTTTTTTATGTTTCCAAAACATAAGACCTGATAATTTGTTTTTGGTCTCATACGACATCTTAGGAGTTTTGTCTTTTGCCTTTTTATTGTCACTACGTGAAGCTTGTGGTTTATCAAAAGAATTGTTATCTATTTTCATTTTTATCATCTCCAAACATTTTAATTCCTACAACAGATGACGTTTTAAAACATCCAACTGTGCGTGAGTCTCTACTAATATCGCGGTTGTCTCCTAAAACAAAGAGATATCCTTTAGGGACTTTAATCGACCAGTCGACATTATCAAAATTTTTTACGTTTTCACTATCTAGATAATCTTCTTTGTATTTTGTCGAATTGATATAGAGTTGACCGTCAATGACCGTCACAATATCTCCAGGCATACCAATGACACGCTTAATGATGAGTTTTGCATCCTCATCATCTTTTAATCTTTCTTTTAACACAACAATATCAAATCTCTCCACACTATCGTGTTTATCAATTAGGATACGTTGACCAGTATGCAAGGTGTTGTCCATTGAATGACCATCTACTTTCACTACGGTAAACAGTGTGAAAAACCCAATCATCAGTAAGGCTACAAGACACGCTCCTATATAAAGCAGAGTCGGTGAGGATTTGTCTTTACCTTTTATCTCAGGAAATACTGGTGCGTCGCTGTCTGTCATGTGGGGTAGACTAGCTTTTAATCGCTGTGCTCGGTTGTTGTCGTTATTCTTTTTACGCATAAAACATACCACTTTCATCATATTTGTACTTATTATAGCATAAATGTCGCATTTCTCATAGACCGTAAAATTAGTCTACAGATGAAAAAACCACCTATTTCTAGGTGGTTAAATCTTATTCGTTTACTGCACTGTCTTGGAACACATCAGTGATTTTATCGCCTGATACTGTGATTGTATAAGATTCAGTGTATTTAGAAGTATTAGGTCCAACGGTAACCGTGTAGTGAATTACTGCTGTATATTTACCGCCATCGGCTGGTTTAACATCTGGGTCAGCTACTAATTTATAGTCGGCTACTAAGGATGCTTTTTTGTCTTCATTTCCAGGGATGGTTTCAGGAGCTAATTTTTTAACAACATCGTCAGATGCATATTTCTTCATTTCATTTCCACGGTCAGTTTCATTTGTTGTTTTCGTGTTGTATGTTCTATACGCTTTAAAGAAGTTCTTGATAGGTTCAGTCATATCAACACTAGGAGCAGCTGAAGAAGAAGTAGCTGCTTGGTTACCTGTTACTTGTTCTAATGGTTTAACATCAGAAGAGTCTTTGGTTTTCTCAACTTTAGAAGTTGATGTGGTACTTTCAGTTTTTTTCTTGTCATCTTTCGAACCACCACCAAAAAGACTAAAAACAGCAAGGATAACAAGTACTACAACAATACCGATACCGATTGTTTTAAAGTTTAATGGTTTCTTTGGCCCATTAGGTTTTTTAGACCCATTGGGTTGTACACTTGTCTTTCCTGGTAATGGTACATTACCATTGCCTTTAGGCGTGTTATTTGGCTCATTATCTTGTGAAATTTTCATTTTAAGAATCGTCCTTTCATATCTGAAATATTATTATTTACAAAACAATTTTACCACATATGCACGTCATTGTATAGAGGGTACTAATAAAAAGAGAGCATCCATACGGACACTCACCATTTATTTAACGTTTTTAACATGTGAAGCAATATCAGCAAAGTGAACACCATGAGCTGCATTGAATGTGTCTAAAGGAATTTCTTGAGCGTTGATACCTGAACTAAAGCTATCAATTCTTGTAAATGGTAAACCATAGTTGGCTTGCCCAATGATTACTTTATTATGTTCTTTATCAATACCTAAGACCACTCCAGTATGTCCAACATCCCCTGCACCCAACTCACGATGGCCGCTGTTAGGGTCAATTGAAAATACAGAATATACAGCAGGTGCATCTAACTTCTTAATGCCTTTATTTGCACTAATTAAATGGTCAACTACTTCACAACCATTACCACCATTAGGAGTTAAGTCTGTGAATTTGTGAATGAAAAACATACTAAAGGACACACAGTTATCACGAATATCAGGAGAGCCTTCGGCAGCTCCAGGTGTATCAGCCATAGTAATGTGAGCATTCACGTAGTTTGATAACATAAACTGACGAGCTTCATCAATGTTTAACCCACCAGATTTTAAGTTCATACCAGATGAGGTACTACATTTTGCAGCGTTATCTTTTTCAGAGCCAGTCATAACAGCATTGGATTTGTAATTTCCTCCAAGAGAAGAAATACTATCTATCAATTCAGAGAATGGGTGTCCAAATTTACCAGTCCATTCACCTGTATGACCTGTTAAGTCCGCAATTTCAGCAGTAACAGCTGAAGTAGCTTGAATGTAGATACGAGCAATAGAGCCAGAAGGTGATTCATCTAACCATTTTTGAGCGGGCTCAGATGGTAATGATGCAGGTTCTCCACCACCCATTGCAGGTCGTCCACCCGTTGATTTAGCATATTCCGCAATATACTTCGCATCTGCTCTGGCATCTTCGACGGCGTCTCCAGTGCTTGATGCATAGTGGTTAATAAATCCGCCAGCACCACCGCCTTCATTAACAGCGTATAAATAGAAGTACGCAGGAGAAACACCTTGAGCTTTAACAGCGTCAGTAACTTTACCTATGTTACTTGTGTTCAAACCATAACGAGTAGAAACCGTTTGATTACGTTTTAAGAAATATCCTTCAGCAGTCTTATCACTAATATCCCATGTGGAAGTGATTGGTGAATTTGCAAATGCATGAACATCGTCTGCTGAGTATTTACCACTTGGTTTACTATATGTTTGACTTCCAGGGGCACTGGTGGAAGACGCACATCCTCCAGGTTTAGCAACGGCAGCTAACTGCTCGCTTGTCACACCCTTACCAGATGAGCCTATCCCTCCGACAGGTTCTGTTTTAAAACCTCCACCACTACCGATTCCAACAATCACAGCAATCAACACTAAGGATACTATCCAACCAAGTGGTGGGGTAATTAAGAAACCAAAGAATGATTTCGCAGCGGCTTTCACCATTTGGAGGGCATGCCGTCTAGCTTTTTTATTTAATTTACTAGCCATATATCCCGCAGGGTCATCATAAAGGCCCTTAACCACGTTTTTGGTTTTGTTGTACCCAGAATGTGCAGTCTTTGCCACTGAAGTAGCTTGGGAAGCTCCTTTTTTAACTATATCTTTAAATCCCATAATTCAGCACTAAAGTGCCACACCTCCAATCTTAACTTACTTACTCTTTAACATAGTCTAAAACATGGTTTATGTCAATGTCCGTAGACTCAGGTATGATAAGTGTTTTGTTCCTATCTGTTGTTGTCTTAAAGGACGTTACTTTTGAATTAGAGTATTGAGTCAATATTTCTTTCATTACACTATTCAAGTCAACAGACAACGGAATGAACAACCCAGCATTTGTGAACTTCACTCTCATTTTTTGTGATAATGCTGCCATCATGTTATCCATTGTAGCAATTGGATGACAAGGCTCGGCAATAACGAGTGCAGCTAATGGATTAGCAATACGGACATCTCTAAAACGAGGCATACCAGTTAAGTGAACAGTAATAGGGTGTTCCCCTTCATCATTGGCCATAACGGATGAAATTTGTTGTACAACAATATTCTTAATGTTACGTTTCACGTCACGAGCTCCACCACGTTCAGAGTCATTAGAGGTTCTATCAATAACAATGTATGGCAAGATTTCAGGACTGATAAAGATTTTACGTTTCACGGTTTCAGCTATTGCTAAGTTCACGTCGATTTCACGTTTAGCAATCGCAGCTAAAGCACGTTTTGGTAATCCCATGAATGGAGCAATGTTATCCACACGACCTAAAACGGCTGAGTTAAACTCAGGAGCGTCAGCTAAGGCTTTATAGATAACTTCAGTATCAAGTTCAGCATTTTCACCATATTTCAATTGTTCACGATATACACCAGAACCTAAGTTCGTAGTTAAGTTAATTATGTTACCTGTAAATGAGATAACACGATTGGAGTTATTAGAAGAAGTAAGGCGAGCATCGTCGAGTACTTGTAGCAAGATGTTCATACACTCACTTGTTGATTTTTCCGCTTCATCTATTAGTATATATGAATTGGGTGCAGACCAAGCGGCATTGGCAAGCTGGTCAGCAAACTCAACAGCATCTTCAGGTCTTGGATATCTAGACATATCAAAACGTTTTAGTGGGATACCAAGTGTTTCAGAAATTGCTTTAGCCATCTCAGTTTTACCCGTACCAGTAGGACCCGTAGAGATGAATGAAATCTTTGGTCGTGTTGGGTCATTAAACCCAGATAGCGAAATTTCTAATAGAGACAATACAACACGAATTGCCATATCTTGATTAAAGATACGAGAATTTAATGTTTTTCGTAGTGTGTGAATGTCTACTCTATTGTCAATATCAATACCGTATGCTCTTTGAATAACACGGTTTAACATCCCACGAGATAGTGGATATTTTGAACCTAAGTTCAATTCTGAGGCACTTGCATATTCACGGTGCAAGACACCACCACTCATATATTCTGTTTTTGTAATGTTACCAACCATGTTCAACAAGATATCAATAGAGGCACGAGGTTGGGAGTTACTTACTAATATTTGTCTTGAGGTATCATAAATATCTTCAAAGATATTTTCATCAGCCAAATCTAAAACATCGTATTGTTTTGCACGAGATTTTAAGATATTAATAACAGCTTCTTTTGGTAATTCGGGCAAGTCCATACGTAGTAAACGTTGGTCTAACGCTCTGTTTGGTGCAACCCATTCATTATATTCTTCAAATGTAGTCGCAGCAATAATACGAAAACCATTATGAGCTGATTTTTCCAATATTGGTTTTAATGTTTCAACAGAACTAGGGCTTAACATTGTGATTCTGTGAAATTCATCTATGAACAATATTAAAATTATATTATTTTCTCTTGAATATGCAGACGCTTCTTCAACCAAGTTCATTAATCCGTTTGATAACTCAGCATCTTTATCTGCATTTGGGTCTGAGATAAGTCTTTCAACATCTACTGCTAAGGTAAGATATTGAGTGGATTGTTCATTGTACATAAACCCTTGTACAATCGCAGTTTTACCACTACCTGGTTCACCTAGTAAAATAACATTGGCTTTTTCAGGGTTACGTAGAGCAAGTCTTAAATCCATTAATTCAGATTCACGTCCTAAAACAGGAGCAGAAGGAATATCTAATGGAGTAGCGGCTCTGTCTAAGGTGCGGTAATTTTTACGATTTAGGTCATATTCATGAACATTTTCATTAATTTTATCCATGTAATTCATGTTTACGCCACCTTTTAATAATTTAGTCGTTTTCCATATCTCTAGTATAACAGAGAAATGTCGTTATGGCTAGAGCGTAAATTGATTTATTAAGACCAAAAAGACGACCAAAAGGCCGTCTAATCAGTGATACTATTTTTTAGATGGGTCAATCTCTACCGTGAATACCCCACCATTTTGTGTAACAGAAACTACTGTTTCTTTAGGATATCCAAGAGATGATAAACGATTGTACACATCTTCTTTTGAAGTTGCAGTGTAGAAGTTAATCACTACTGATTTAACCCCACTTAACTCTTGTGCTTTACTGCTGTTTGATGCACTTGAAGCACTTGAAGTACTAGATGCACTAGATGATGCACTTGATGATGCACTTGATGATGCACTAGATGCTGCACTTGAGCCATTTGAGTTAGCAGAAGCTGAACCATATTTATCTCCCGCAGCAGAACCATTACCATTTATGGCAGTTTTACTTTGGTTATAAGTAACTACGAAATGCCCATTTTTGTCTTTAGACACGTTTCTGATAGAACCAGCACTTACACCAGCGTTGATTGCATAAACTGTAGCATCAGCTTCAGATTTAACGCTTGTAGAGTAGATAGTGATAGATGCTAATTCTTGAGAAGAAGCACTGTCTAATTTAGCAGCTAAGCTTGCAATAACACTGGAAACGTTTGAAGCAACTTTATCCATTGCTTTACTGTTTGAATCAATGGCAACACTTGCAGAGCTTGCAACAGAGCTAACTTTAACATTTGTGTAGTCAAACAATGAGTTAGCAAGACTTGAGTTTTTAGAACTTAAGCTGTCGATACTACGTACCACAACTGATAAAGCTCCAGTCATTGAAGCAATTTCAGCACTGTTAGAAGCAATACCTGATTTAGCAGCACTTTCTAAACTTGCTAATTTTGCAGCTAAGTCATCAGTAGCATTGGCTCTAGTTGAGGTAATAACTTCGTTAGAACCATAATCAATGCCATTGATAATTTCATTGAATGTATTTTTAACTTGAGCATCATTTTTCACACGCTTTGTTGAAAGGAATGCATCAAAGTTTAAGTTAGTTTTTTCGTAGTTGATTTGTTCGATAAAGTCCAAATCAGCAGTCAGTGTAATACGGTTAATCATCGTGTCTTGGTTTGTTCCACCATTTTCACCAGAGATATTACGTTTGATTGATTGAGTGAAGTATTTGCTAATGTCTGAGTTAGCAGCTAATCCTTTTGGATAACGTTTAGCCAATGCAGAGCCATCTTTGAAATAAATCATTGTGTTTGTTTGAACGATAAATTCTCCACTATATTCATCAGACGTTGCAGGCATATCATCTGTTAAGACATATGAGTAAATATCTTCTGAAAGGTTTGTTGGTAATTTAGAACCACTTAAACGATATTGGAAGAATGAACCATGTTCAATCGTTGCTGTTGGATTGCTATTGATGTCAAGAGATGTTAAGTTACCAAAACTGATTACTGCATCTTTACGTGGGTCTAATTTAGGAGCAGTGTTTTTAACATCATTTGATTTGTAAGGGTTTCCAAAGTCTGATTGGTATGCAGTATTTACATACTCATTACCGTTATATGAACCACCTTGTTTGTCAGGTGTGTTATCAATTTTCTTAGTTGTCATTGGAATGACAGCTTCTAAACATTGACCTTGTTGAACAAAACGTTTGTAGAATTCGTTATCAACACCTTCATAAGAGATGACGATAGCTAAACCATTAAGTTTGCCTTTTAAGTCAGGAGGACAAGTATCGTTGTTTACAACTTTCCAAGTCATACCTTTAACTTCTTTACCGTCTACGCCTTTGAATACCCCAGATGAGTTAAGTGCTACATCTTTAGGAATATCAGAGCGATATTCTATAACACCATTAGAAGGGTTTAATAACATGATTGGACCTGTTAATGAAACAGCTTCTTCAGGGAAATCATCTACTAAATGTAAACCCGCAGATTGCATTTGGGAATCAATGTTTACGTTTTTGTATTTAGAGAAGTCCCAACGAATAACGTAGTTATTGATAGAACCTGGTAATACAGCTTTACCATCAATGTTTTGGTATTTGTTGTTGGTATTTGCTTTTTCTGGGTGAGCAGAATCAGTACGGATTTGGATACCAGCACCGATAAATTGATACTCTTTATTGACAATTGTTGTTGAGTAAGCTTGATATGTAGTATCATCTTTCATCAATTTGAAGAATACTTGAGGAGCTTTGTATTTCCATTGTCCATCTACTGTTCCACCAACAGTACCACCGTTATTAGCATTTTGGTTCAAGTTCACTTGAACTAAGTAAGCAGGTGTTGCTGTTTGAGTTACTGTACGAGTTTTTTCATCGTATGTAACTGTCCAGTTAGCTGGGTCTGTATTGGTTAAGTCCATATTGAACTCAACATTTTCAGGAATTTTAGTAATAATGGTTAAGTCTTGGATTTTATCAAAACGGTCAGCAGGTAATGGTTGGTTATCCGTGCGAACACCGACTGTTTGGTTTACCATTGCTTGTGCAACTTTGTTTTGTTTTGCATCGTTTTCATTTGGGTCGATTACGATTTCTTTACCGTCTTTGTTATCAAAACCTTCTTCACCTGTTGGTAAACTACGAACATCGTAGAAGTTGTATTTCACTGTTGGAGTGATAGGTTTAACAACTGGGATTGGAGTATAGTTAAAGGTTTCGACAGGAGCCGTACCTTTAGCTTCCACATCTTTGTCTACAACAAAATCGTACAATGTGTAAGTTGGTTTTTTGTCATCTGGAACTTGACCATGTTGGCTGTCTAATGAATTAACATATTTTTGCATTTCTACATATTGTTTTTGTAAATCAGCAAGATATTTGTCAGCGTCTGCTTGGTTTGCAATAGATACTGTTTGACGTTGTAATTTAATATTACCTTGAGCAGCTTCAGTAGTAAATAACACCATTGAGTTCTCTTGAGTAGTAGCAGCGTCAACGGCAGCTCTAGCGGTTAAGTAAGCTTTACCATCAGCAAGAGATTGTTGAATAGCAGCTTTATCTTTTGCTAACGATTCTGCTGAATATTGTTTAGCAGTAATTGTATTTACTTGTCCTTGAGCAGCTAAGTTGGTACGTAAGCTATTCATTTCGTAAGTAGCGTTATCAGCGTCTACTTGGTTTTTATCCACAGTAGCACGGAAGTTTGCCATATCTGTTACATACTTGTCAGATACAGATTTCAACTCGTTAGCTTTGTCTGCATAGTATTTTTTAACCATTGCAGAGTTGGTGACTGTTTGAGTAGCATCGCCTGATAAGATTTTAGAATCTTCGTGAATAACATTAACGCCTTTTGTAGATGCATCACGAATTGCATCGTCTAATTTTGAATGGTCAACATAAACATCAATCCATCCCGTTGATGATGCTTTATTTACATCATCTGAGGTACTTACTGAATCGGCACTTGCACTCTGACTAACGATGGTTATTGTACCGGCCGTAGCACCCAGAGCAAAAGCAAGTTTAGGGACAATCATGTTTGCATTGCGTTTCTTTCTTAAAATATAACTCATAGTTATACGCTCGCTTTCCTTTAATTTTTGTTTCCTAGTTCTGTGTTAATAATACCACATGGAATGCCGTGTGGCAACCACGTAAAAAACAGAGACAGGCTACAAAAGCCAGCCTCTGTCGGTGTATTATTTACGTTGTGTTGCACGTATCAGTGATTATTCACCACGTTTACGTTTTTTGATTAGACCAGCTAATCCAAGAGCACTTATGATACCGATACCAGCTGCAGAAGCAACGTTAGCCGCTGTAGCGTCTACCCCTGTTTGAGGGATATCTGGGTCTTTTGCTTGTTCTTTAGCAGTATCTTTTTCATAAATCCAATATCTGTTATTACCATCTTCTTTAGGTTGTTCACTAACTAAATGGTAACCTGGAATATCTGCTTTATCAGCAAAATCAGTACCTGTAACTTGTGGAATTAAGTGTTTTCCATCTTTAGTTACATAATAAGTATTTTTTTGACTTGGTGTTGGGTCAGTGTTTTTTGTATAGACATTTGTAACATTGCCTTTGCTGTCAGTAGAGGTATTTACTAATGTATAACCTGGTACGTCAGTACCTTTCAAATCAGGGTGAGCCCCAGATTGTTGAGGTTTTAACACGTTACCATCACGGTCAACCCATTTAGTAACTACATCAGCTTTAGGTGCTTCAACATGTTTTTTATACATATTGATTGTATCACCAGCTTTGAAGCCAGCATCTGCAAAGATTCCACCTTTTTCAACATCTTTTTGAGTTACCGTGTACGTTGAAACCCAATCATAGTTAGGAATATCATTGTGGTCTTTATCAGGGAAAGTACCCTCTTGTTTAGGTTTTAAAGTATTTCCATCAGTGTCAAACCAGTATGTGTTGACAACGTCAGCTTCTTTTTCATATCTGTTAATGATATGACGGTCGCCATTTTTGTCAGTTACAGTTTGAGTGTCTACTAATTTGTAGCCTGGAACATCTTTACCTGTTGTATCAGGATGTTCACCGTCAGCTTTAGCTTTCAATGTTTTACCTGAATCTTTTTCAATCCAAGTAGTGTCAGAAACTACTTTGTGGTAGACGTTTTTAGTGTGGGTATTTCCATCTGAATCAGTAGTTGTTCCGCTTTGGATAACTACATAACCTGGGAATAGAACTGTTTTACCATCATCTGGTTTGGTTCCGTCTTCTTTAGGTTTTAATTGGTTACCTTGTTCGTCTACCCATACAGTATCCGCAGTTTTAGTTGGGTCATTTTTTGTATATACATACGTTTTAGTGTGAGAACTGTCATCAGTGCTTACTGATTTGAAAGTATATCCAGGGAAATCTTTTTGAGCAGAATATCCAGATTTACTTGTTTCAGGAGTTGATAACGTATTACCTTTGTCATCTACCCATTTAGTAGTATATAAAACATCTTGGTTAGGTGTGTTGCTTCCAGTGTCATTACCGCCACCATCAGAAGATGGTCCAGCAAGTACAGCAGATTCAAAGAAGGTTACACCAGCTTCAGTTGAAGTAGCTTCGCCAGCTAATAATCCACTACGGATAGCAGCAGCTCCATTAGCATACATTGTTTCATAAGAATCTAATACTGGCTTAACAACAGGATAAGCAGATAAAGCATTTAAGTCAGCGTTAGGTGCATATACTTTAGCAGCATAGTCAGCAAATGCTGTTTCATATGGTTGGGATACATTAGGAGAAAATCCTTCCAATGCTTTTTCAACATCTCCAACAGTTTTTGATTTGTTGACCGCGTCTAAAGCGGTAGTAACTTTACTATTTACACTGTTTGCATTTGAGAATGCGACAGCTAACACATTGATAGGTTCATCTAAGTTAGACACAGTGTAAGGTTGTCCATCTTGTGTGGTGATTTTTTGACCACCTAAAGAGTTATACCAGTTAATTAATTTAACGATTGTAGCTCTTGATGAATTGTAGTTTGCTCCGTTTGGAGTTAAAGCGTCTGATAATAGACTATTCATTTTAGCTGTGTCAGCTAATTCAGGAACATCTTTTAATGCAGATTGATAAAGGACAGAGCCATTACCCAATTGAATAACTGTTCCAGCTAATGCAGCAGCATTTACGCCACTTGGTCTATCAAAGGTGACAGGGAAATCTAAAGTTCCTTTAGCTTGTTTGGTTAAATCAAAACTGCCAGCCGTCACGCCTGGTTTAAGAACTAATGAAGGAGAGCTAGAATCTGCTTTAGCAGAAATAGATAATGCATTAATCGCACCAAATGCCCCTAACCCAGCAAAAGCCAATAAGGCTCTGTTCTTGTTTTGACCCTTTAAAATTTTAGTTGCCATGTTCAACGTCGTTGCATCGTATCTTTCGATATTACAAACGATAACAACATTCCTCCTTTTCATTTTATGAGGGGGGTATCCCCGACATGCTGTAATAACACGTCTAAATTATACTAATTTTTACTGCCATTTAATCGTGCAGTTAATTCAGATATTTTTCGAGATGATTCTATCTGAAGTTGCTCATATTTATATTTTAACACATCTAGCTGGGAATGCAACCCCGTATCTTCGTTGATAATCGCTACATACTCGTTATTTAATTCTACTTGAGATAATAACTCAGATTTCAACGAATCCACTTGCAACTCCAATTGCTCGTTTGTGTTCTCCATATCTGCGATATATGTATCTTGTTCTTTAATTTGTCTCTCAAGTGCCTCAACCTTAGAAGATAACTCTCCTATTTGTGAGTCGTGTTCAAGTTGTAATTTCTTATATGCCAACACGTATAATTTAAGAGCTTTTGCAAGTTCTAGCTGTTTGCTTTCTAACTCATGTACACTTTGATTTAACATATTATTGTCTGTCGCAATTTCGTCTAACTGAGAGGCCAATTCTTCTTTGGCACTTTCGGCTTCTGAATGAGACTTAGCAAGTTTATCAGCCGTTTCACGAGCGTGTGTTAATGCTTTGTCTGTCCTAAACGATTGTTCAGACACATTGGTGAATATTCCATTAATCATAACAAACAGGTCATCTACATCACCTGCTGAATAAAATTTACCTCTGTAAATTGGAAGGTCTAACTCACGGTTATAAATATCCCTAAAAGATATTTTAGACCCAGATAGCAACAATAAATCTTGTTCTTGCGATAAGTCGTTTGGGGTTAGATTGTTCATAACTGATTTGTTTGATTTCTTTTTACGTGATATCTGCACCGTTACTATCTCCTTTCAAACTATTTAAAAACATGTCAAATGTTTCCTCATCATAGAGTTCGTTAATGAGTTCTCGAGCTTTTTCATCCCCAAACAATCCTCTAAATATTGCAACATTGACAAACTTAGAGCGAGAACCAGATGCGGGGAATAGTTCATCAATCACACCGATTGCAGGAGCTTTAATCATGACTTTAGCATTTGAGGCATCTTCAGGTATTGAGCCAGTAAACACACAATACTCTTTAGGCAAACCGTGTGCCAATAAGTCATCTTTGTCTTTAAGACTTTCTAATAATTGTGCAATAACATTGTTTTTATCCAAATTTAATAACTCTAGTTCTTCAATTCTTGTCTTTGTGATGTCTTTAATGTTGGGTGTATCTTTAACAGATGTTTGATAATCCTCAAGTAAAGATTCTAGATAGGTTAGATATTCATCAACAGATACCACATTATTATTTTCACGCAATGTTGCATTGAAATCTCCAGATGTAATCTTTTCAATTTCATCGTTGATTTTGGCTAAGGTGTCTAGAGATTTAATATGGTCAACATCGACTAAAATGCCTGGTTCACCATTTGCGACTAATTTCATTTTATCACCTACGTTTCTACTTTATTTTAGTATTTTAGTTATTTGTCTTCTTTAAGATACTGTTTTGCTTCACTAAGAAGATTATCGTCGTGTCTGGCGATAATACTAGCTGCTTCAGCTAATAGCTCACGAACACGTTTTAAGTCCTCTTTTTGTTTAGCAATACCAGATTCTTCGTGGATTGTTACCTTTGCATTGAATTCCATCAATAATCGCTCCTGTCGTATTTTTGTTTGTACGTTAGTTCATAACCAATAATAGCATATTTAAAGCGTTTGGTATATAGCGTACCAGATATTTCTTAAATATCTTCATACTCTTATTTTACACTAAAATACATAAAAAATAAAGACTGTGTTTTTAAACTCGCAACTCACGAACGTGAGAGCAAATTAAAAAGACGGTTATTCACCGTCTTTAATCTATGGCAATGGAGCCATTCCTGGAGTATTACCAACAGTACCATATTTTCCAACTTCACCACTTGGGTTCATTGAAGGATGGCTTTGTGGTGGTGTTTGAGCAGGTGGTGTGTAAGTTTGTTGACCTCCGCCTCCACCGTAGTTTTGAGCAGGTGCTTGAGGAGTGTATCCACCATACCCACCTTGAGAATTTCCAGCTTGTTGTTGAGCAGCTTGGTTAGCTTGAGCTTGAGCAGCTTGGTCTGCCGCAGCTTGAGCGTCCGCAGCAGCTTGAGCAGCAGCTTGGTCAGCAGCAGCCTTATCAGCAGCAGCTTTGTCGGCAGCAGCCTTGTCAGCAGCAGCCTTTTCAGCCGCAGCTTTTTCAGCAGCTTTTTTAGCCTCAACATCTTTTAATTCTGATTTAGTATAAGGTTTTGTTTCTTTAGTTACTTCTTTGATTGTTTTACCTGTTTTATCAGCTACAAGTTGTGTAGCTTTTTTGTCATAGCTGTCAGCAATATGGTCAGCTAAATTAGAATCCTTCATGTAGTTAGCATGAGATTTAGCTAATTTAAGATTATCAATAGATGGGTCTTTGACCACATTTACATAATCTGTAAACACTTCACGAATGCTTTTAGCATTTTCATCGTCACCAGCAATGGCAGCGATAGCGGCTTCAGCGTCAGCTAATTTTTTATCAAGTTCTGCTTTAGGCACTTTAGAGTCTTTACCTGATGCTTCTAATAAAGCTAAAACATCTTTATCAGCTTTTTCTACTTGTGCTTTAAGAGCAGCGGATAAACCTTTGTATGGGTCTTCTTGGTGGTCACGACTCTTATCTTTATCTTGGTCACCATCGTGACCTTTACTTGTGTCTTTATCGTGTACTACACCTAAACCAATCCCACCAATAACGGCAAGTCCGATTGCTCCATAAGTAATCTTTTGACGTAGGCTACCTTTGAAAGGGTGGTCTTTTTTATACTGAGCTTTTTTGGCTTGTTTAGCTTCGCGTTCTTTACGTAAATCTTCAGTGGTTGTGAACCATTTGTCGGGGTCTTCTTTTTCCTCTACTGGTTCTTTTTTGTCTTTATCTTCAACCATAATTAAAAGCCTCCTTTTGACTTATTACAGCAATAATACATCATTTATTGTTATTTATCAATCTCGTTGTCATGCATTCTAAAGATAAATATATCTTCATGTTCAGCTAAGAATAATCCCACCATTGACAACATCATGTCTTCTGGTTTTTTATCATACTTCACTTGGCCTGCCAATTTAGTGGTGCTAATGGCACTATCGCTAAACTCACGTAATTCAGGAATCAATTTTGAAACAATGTTATCTATGTATGAAAACAATGCTCTTTGAACATCTTCAATATCAAGTGATTCATAGTACGAAGCAAGTATCGGAAGTAGTTGTGAGCGTTTTTTGTAGACCGTGTCTAGTTTAAAATCGCGGGTTACGTTGGCATAATCATCTTTCGTCATTTCTCTTTCGGGCAGTGACAATTTAGCTAAGAGTTTGAACAATCTGCCATTATCTGCCTTTTCAATAGATGCTTTAAGGATTGCACGACAGTCATCCATTTGGTACAACAGTGAGGTTTGAACAATGTCTGTGATACAGTATGAACGAAACTCATCTACACGAGACATTGAAAATTGAGATTCAGTACCAATCAACGCTTTGTCAATAATGCCAACAAATTCTTCATAATTTTGATTACGACCATTCATAAGTAGGTCTGAATTATAATATCCAACAGCCTCTCTATTCTTACGATAGAAATCTAAGAATTCAGCTATCTCACTACTTGCAACACCAATCTCAGGCATCTCATTTATGCGAAGCATTCTGTGATAACGACCTGGTTGACCTTGACGAGCAGCACGTCCTGCAAACTGACGTTCGACCCTAGAATTTGGACGAGAACCAATTTGGAATACTACAAGACCACGTTCCCCTTTGACATCTTCAACGTGAATATCTGTACCACGTCCCATAATATCGGTTGTCACTACAACTGAACCTGGTTTTCCAGCATGAGCCACAATCACGTCTTCATTTTTGTCAGTGGAAACAAGCGTCTTATGGTCTATATTGTGTTGAGATAAAATCTGAGAAACAATATCTACCCCAATATCAGACGTACACCCTACTAATACAGGGTGATGAGCGGATATGTAAAAGCGAATCTTTTCAACCAAGTCATCATACAATGCCATAGGCATCATATACAGGTGGGTTAATTGTTTTAACTGATTAGGTAATCTATCAGGAATAAGCACAACACCCGTTTCATAGATGTCTTTAAACTCCTTATAAGATGTTCCAAGTGTACCAGATACACCTGCAATCAGTGAGAATAAATTAAACAGTGTTTGATAGGTAATTTGGATGGAACTATCGTTTGACTGACCCGTAAACACGCCTTCTTTCATTTCTAAAAAGACATGCATATTATCTGCTAACGTTCTACCTTTTGACAAACGTCCAGTTGCTTTATCAATTAAGACAATACGTGAACCACTATCTGGGTCAGGTTCTTGTTGAACCACGTAATCGGTATATGGTTTGTATTGAAAGATTGCATTTGTAGCTGAATAAACCACATGCATAAGTTTTGGATTATCAAACATTTCATCACCTACACCAAGCTTTTGTTGAATCTCTTTAATGGTTGCATCGTTAATGAATGGTTGACCAGAAGCATCTTCATCGTCAAATCCCATCGTTGAGATGGTCTTCAAACTTTCAACAATTGCTGGAACACTATGTTTTTTACCACCATATTCAACGGTTTCAAATTCTGAGGACACGTCTGTGGCACTCGCAATAATAAGTGGATTACGAGCATCATCCATTAAGATTTCATCTAC
This sequence comes from Colocasiomyia kotana, assembly GCA_037040085.1. Classification (NCBI taxonomy): domain Eukaryota; kingdom Metazoa; phylum Arthropoda; class Insecta; order Diptera; family Drosophilidae; genus Colocasiomyia; species Colocasiomyia kotana. The sequence goes on along the minus strand of JBANCW010000023.1, from coordinate 17,174 downwards.
CTCATCAATAATTGCTGCGTGCAGTGGTCGTGTGATTATTTTGATATCTTGACCAATGTCAGAAGCTAATTCTGAATTAAGATAAGCAAAGCCAAGTGTTGAATTTGTACAATAGGTAATATCACATGCAAATGCTGCTCGTTGTTTTGTATCATCTGCCTCATGGGTTGTGTAACCGTTGGTCAAATCAAACCAATCATAAATAGGTTTTGTTTCTTCCCAGTCACGTTTTGAAAGGTAATCATTAACGGTTAAAACATATACACCTTTATGTGTAAGCCCTAAAGCCACAACAGGTAAGATAAGGGTTAAGGTCTTACCAGACCCAGTAGACATTTGAATCATATTACGTTCAGTAGCGGCTAATCCTCCAAGAATCTGAACATCATATTGGAATTTTCCAGTGAGTCTAAAGGTTACTTCACGAGCGATAGCAAAGATAGTCTCAACGTGCTTATTATTGTTTAAGTCAAACTTTTCAATGTATTCCATAAAGTCTGTAAAGTAGTTCTTTAATTGTTTATCTGAAAGGTCTCGTAATTCATCTTTGTATTTGTTTATTCTCTTTAATTGTCGAATGTATTTTTTCAGTGATTTACCACTTTCATATTCAAGCGATTCATATACTGAAGGTAAGTTAATGGCCATTGGGGTTTGCCTCCATCTAATTTAGTCTATATCTTATTGTAACATCAAAAGTCTTAATTGTTAAGAGGGTATCAGGCATAAAAAAATAGACCACATATGTGGTCTATCTTATTTTAAAACACTTTTGGGTCTAATTGATTGGCTACAATTTGACTTGCGGCTGCTCTGGCATCTAAATCAGAGATAGCTCCAGTGAATGTAGCGTCAGAACTTTCAGGAGTCATTAATGAATCTCTTGAATGTTGTAGTCCAAAAATATGACCTATTTCATGTTTCAATACACTTGTTTTTAACGCACCGTTCATACGACCGTCTTGAGCTTTCAATCGAGCCAAGCCCGTTGAATTGATTTGAACCGTATAAACAGAGTTTTTAAGTACATCTCCAGCAGTAACTGTACCATCGGTATTAAATTTACCATTTAAACCATTTGATGAAACATAATCATTCATGACTGCTGTGGATAACCCAGCTAATGAAGCCATTGTAGACTCGTTAGAACCTTTAGTACTTAATGTTCCTAGAGCATCATTACTATCGTCTGAATCTAATACAGCAATTGTCACACCTTTTTTAAGTTGGTCAATAGACGTTGTATAAGAGACTTTTAAGTCAACTCCATTAGGTAATAAGGCTGTTTTCCAATCTTCCATAGCTTTTTGGGTTTGTGATAATAAAGAAGGGTCAGAGTAAACTGAAATCTTCACGCTTGTTGAACCATCTGAGTTTTTGTTAAATTCAGGTTTAGCTGAGAAGTTTAGCCCTTGTTCTTGTTGCACTTTTTCATCACTTACAGGTTTAACAATTGGTGAATCACCAGTGATGACACCTGTGGCAGCTAACGCACGAACAACCAATGAGTTACCAGAAGCAGTTTTCACATACGTTGAATTGTTTCGAACCACCAATGAGTTACCAGAAGCAGTTCTCTTTTGGTCGGCAATTGATTTAACAACTAGAGAGTTACCAGATGAAACCAATTTACGAACGGCATCTTGTTGTCGAACAACAAATGAGTTGTTTGAAGATGCTTTAGAGTCATTACCAGCGATTGCTTTATACCACGGTAAGTTAAATGACCCTGAAGTGTTTTCAGGAGTTTTAGGACTATATGCACCAGCATATAGATATTCTAAAGAACTCTTCAAATCATATTGACCTTTAGTATGAGCTTTACCATTTGGTTTATTTACTTCTAAGGTATCAACGGTATCTTTGATATTATCCAAATGAATTTGTGGTTGCCCAACAATACCAAATGGAGCAAATATTGAAGTATCAATCGCCATATAACTTCCACCTCGAGGGGCTGGTGAACGTAAGATAATACGCATGTGAGACAATCCGAGGTCGGAGCCATCAGTGTTAGTATTAAAGATTAAAGCTGACTGACCATCGACAACCGTTTCTTTTGTTGTTGAAGCGTCTGTATTGTCTTTGTTGGCAGCTGTAATACTAAATACTTTACCTGCTTGACCATATATATTTGCCCAGTTATCTACATACCCAGAAACAGAACCTTGTGTTCTAGAAGTTAGGAATTTAGGGCCTTTACCTGTTGTAGCACTATAGGCAAGTACTTCTTGACCATCATCAATATCTGATACAAATAATGGAGCGTATTTAGCATATTCTTGAGCCTCTGCATTACCATAACCTGCAGTAACCCTGATAGATTGGGCTAACCCTACATCATGAGCAGCACCAAGTTGGTCTACTGGAACACCATATTTTTCTAATGGCGAAATATATAGTGCTTTAGATTTTGAATTGGTTGATGAATTTGCTTGTAGGACAGATAAGTTATTTGATTCGGTGTATGAAACAGCTGCACCACCATCTACAAGTTTCATGTGTCCACCTTCACCACCACCACTCATGTTTGGTGGGCCACCAGGTCCTCCACCTGTGAATGGTCCTTGTACTACCACATAAGAAACCCCAGCAACTAATTGTCCAGTCCAAGCATTTACTTGGAAAGTATAGACAAACATCGCATGTGTTCCAGAAGCTGTTGGTAAGTTTTGAGATAAACGAGAATTAAGGTCTTCCCCATTCCAAGCTGTCGCGGAAATATCGACATAAGTAAGAGCTGTTTTTGCATTGCCATATTTATCAGCATATACAAATGAGTTAGGAAGAGCAATACGGATAGAAGGGCTATCTGTAATAAATACAGCAGTTCTCGCGGCAAAGGTACTATCCCCACCTGCAACAGGTTCTAAATATTGGTATCGCAAGTCTTTTGCGGCAGGCATATCTGCATATGTCCCACCAGGGGCGTTTGCATGTCCTGGCATATTTATCAATGCATTATATGCCCCCCATGCCCCATCAGAGAGGTTACGAGAATCTAAATACATTGAACTACCAGTGGTCAAATACACGCCACTTATAAGGTTGTTGATATTTGAATCTCTCAACATTACAGAACCAAAACCATTACCCATTGACCCAGAGTTTGCAGCGTACATGGCTGCAGATGCTTGGGCCACAGTAGTTTTAGGGTCAACATAACTTACAACAGAACCGTTGTTAATGTCATTTTCAAGAGATTTAATACTTGTTTCCGTTTGTTTAACGGCATTATTCAAATATCTTTGATAGAAGTCACGAACGTAACCATTTACGTTTGTGTTGTAGATTGGCATATTATTTAAGAAGTTTTGGTCAATTTGTGCACCTAATCCATCTTGTTGTGAAATACGTCTTAAATAGTCATCCATAGATGCTTTATTTTTACCAATCACAGGTTCGATACGTGCTTCAACTTCTTTATTTGATTGTTGAACCTTAGCAACACCATATGCAATAGCTTCCGCTATTTTACGAGCTTCAACATCTTTAGTGTTATTGATTGTTCCATCTTGAGCATCATTTTGTTCATCTGGTTTTTTACCGATATCACCAAAATCATATGGGTCTTTTTGACCAACTGGAGGAAGTGGATGTTTAGCCACTTCAGAAGTAGTAACATTTTTAATAGCTTCTTCAACTTGGTCTAACATGTTTTTAGGAGCATTTTTTGCAATTAAGATTTGTTTAGCTTTTTGTAAATTAGCTAACGTTAATTGTTTATATGCATCCATATTCGTTAGAGATGTAGTAGCTTCAAGTGATTTTTTCTTAGCATCATCTGTAAACACACGTTCATCGGTCAACCATTTATTGATATCGTCAATATTTGAAACAGCATTTGCACGATAATCACCAGCATGTAAAGCTTGACCTACGTTAGCTTGTTGTTGTTTTGCAATGTCAGCTAAAATACGTTTTAAATTATCGTCCAATTCACTTGGAGATTTAACTTGTGTTTTATCTGGTTTAACATCAACAGTAGTGGTAACTGTGTTTGCACGTTGTGTATCCGTGTTATCAACAACTACACCATCTGCTGCTTTTGAATCATTTGATTTAGCATTGATGTCATTCATGTTTCCAACAATACCATCTTTAAAATGTTTCAAGTCAGATGCAGAATTAGTAATGGTGTGATTGGCATTAGTAACATCTTTGTCTAATGCATTTTCACCACCTTTGTGGTTCGCATTTTCTGCTATGATTTTGTTATTTGAATCAACCATACTTTGCATTTTAGCAATTTGGTCTTGGAGATTGGTTATAGTCCCATCAATTGTTTTTCCTGTTAAGTCTGTTGTATTATCTGCACCAGAAGTACCATTCATAGCTAAACTAGCTTGAGACTGAGCATTTAATTGAGCTTTAAGTTGTTGATATTGACTAACTAAGTCGGCAACTTTAGAAATCGCATTCTTAGCTGCGTCAACATCTTTACTACCTAAATAATCAGGATTAGCATTGAGTTGAACCATACCATCACTTTGTGATTGAATATTGTGGGTCTGCGAATTGAGATAATTCAAAATCGCTTGGTCGGGTGTTTTCGATGTATCGGTTGTCGTCGTTACACCTGCACCAGATGTAGAACTAGAAATAACACTATCTGCGGATGCTTTAACACTTGTACCAGCACCAACGGCAGCAACACCCATACCTGCAGCGGCAAGGAGTTTGCGTTTTTTCTTTTTACTGATTTGAGGCATGTTCATCACCATTTCCTTTATGTTTAATGTCGGGATACCCTAAAAATCCTAGACGTATCCGTATAATAATATATTAACACGAAAAGATAACACTTGCAACCCTGTGTCGGAGCTAGAAAACAAATGTTATTGAATTTTTAATACAAAAAAAGAGTAGCTACGCTACTCTTAAATCGTCTTTTATAGTCCTAATAAAGATAAGAACCAGTCACGCACCATTTTGAACATTGTCATAGGTTTTTCTAGTCCACTCAATAAGAATGTACCAGCAACAGCCATTAGCAAGAATTTTCCCCAAGAAGGAAAACGAGATTGAGGGTTAAAGTGATGTAAAGCGTATGAAACGATAGCTCCAACGAAACCAACAGCAACGATTGCAATACCAATACCTTGAGCACCAGTATTTGCTAAACCGTTTTGGAAGAAATTAACTAAGGTGTCTTTCGCTTGTGCCCAACCTCCTGCAGCCAATAATGGTGTAAAGTTTAAATTGAACATAGTATTCATTTCCTTTCTTTTTTCCTTTTATGTGTCTATATTACCAGAAATAATGTAGCTAATCAATACCATGTGTCACACATGTGAGACACGTAAATGAGAGGTTCTCATTTGAGTATATTATACCACCATTAGGTGGTATCCTCAACAGGGTGTGTCAAGGATACAATCATCTATCCTTTAGGTGGTGTAGTTGTTTTTTTGGATGCCTTAGCAGCTGCTGCTTTAGCTCTCGCTTTAGCTTTTTTAGCTGCTTCTTCGCCGTCTTTTTTACGTTTGTCCATCATTGCTTGATACTCTTCATTTTGGACATTTTGATTATTAGCGGCGTTAGAAGATGCTTTGCTAGAAACAGCTCCACGTTCTTTTTTGATTCTGTCAACAGAGCTTTGAGTAAGTTTTTGAGCACCTACCATACCAGCTGCTGCATGTTTAAGACCAACAGTAGCTTGACGTCTGTTAAGAGATTTATTCTTAGCTTTTTCAGCTTTGGCGTCTTTTCCAACAGCATTACCACTTGTAGAACCAGTAACCCCACTCGTTTCTTTATCAGGGTTACGAGTACCTCCGCTTTCTGCCACAGCTTGAGCCATACCACCACTAGGGTTGACAGAGACTTCTTCTTTTTTATCTTTGCTAACATCTGAAACGGCTTGTTCATTAGATTTTTCGCCGTTTAACTTGCTAGAAAGCTCACTGAATTTATCAGACAATTGAGCTGTTTGGTTACCCGTATCGGCAACAGCTTGTTGTTTCTCATCAACAGCAGGTTCTTTGATTTCTCCAGCTTGGTTTTCAGCCTCAATATTTTGATTAATTTTATCAGCATTAACGATTTTTTCATCAACAACTGAATCACCCATCTTAGTAGAAGAAGCATCTTTTTGGTTGATTACATCAGCTTTTTCTCCAACTGATTTTTGTCCATCAGCTTTTTCTCCACTGATAGCTTCATGCTCATCAGTTTGTAAGTGAGTATCTTTACCAGCTGTTTGTTTGTCGACTCTACTGTCAGCACCTTTAGTGTGAGACTCTGATTTTTGAATCTCTTGTTTAGCAGGGTCTGTAATAGACTCAGCAGGGCTAGTTTCTTTAGGAGGGGTAGTGTCGATAGGATTACCAGAACCATCTATACCACCAGTTTCTGGGACTTCTCCAGTGGTTTGTTCAGTGTTTTCAAATTCATTATCTCTTTGTAGGTCTTGAATTGAAGACAATTCTGAAGTTTCAGTATCTAGTTTAGTAGTATCTGTAGTATCCAAACCTTTTGTTTCTTTTTCAGTATCTTTACCATCAGAACCTTTAGTGTTACGCTCTTTGAGTTTGTCAAAACCGCTACGTAAAGATGCTCCAGCAACCATACCTAAACCAGTTTTAATAGCTTGGTTACGTTGACTATAACCTTCACCAATACCACGTGCCGCATCGGCTAATTGACCACCTCTCATACCACCGCCGCCAGGACGGTAAGAGTCAGTAAATCTACCTTCAGCAGCTCTGAATTTTTCAGCTAAGAAATCTGGGAATCCAGAAATCCAACTTGCAAATGCAGAGATTGGAACTTTAACAAATTTAGGAAGAGCAAGACAGGCTACCAATCCAAGAATGAAATCTAAAACAGATTTACATAAATCAGCAAGTGAAGGGCCAATCCATTTAATGTCCCGTAATCCATCTAAGAATGTGGTTGGCATGGCGTCATCAAGGTCTAAGGCTTTGGATATTGTTTCAAAGATTAAACCAAAGGTTGCGTCCGCAAATCCTTGAGTTAATACAATAATGAAACTTAATCCAACAACCCCACCGATTAAAGTGATAAGAGCTCCGATTAATCTACCAACACCAGCAGCAGAACCAAAGGCAGAAGAAGCTCCACCATTTAATATTCCACCAAAACCAGCGACTAGTATTTTAGCTAATGCACCAAACGCTGCAAATAGCATAACTAAGTTGATAATCAATGTTGGAATTGCTGGCAATTTCTTAGTTGCTGCAGTCTCCGTCTTTTTCACCTCACGCGTTGCGTACGTATCTGCCGCAATTGCAACAGAAGGTGTAGAAGGAGCATTAATGTTACTTATAACAGAAATACCGTCTACATCACTGACATTGTTTAAGATATTATACGCTGCAACTGGAGGTAACCCATAAGGGGAACTACCAATCATAGCAACATCCATATTCCCCGTTATAGTTGAATTTTGTTCTGGTCCCATTGAACTTACGCCAAGTGAACCATAAGACATATATCCAGCGTTAGTGAAATTATCTTTATCTTCACCAGTTAATGCTTCATTTGCACCAATTTTATTGGCTCCAGCAATTAAACCATCTGTATAGTATGGTTTCTTGTCAGATGCTAACGTATCCGTCCAGTTATAGGTTGTAATGTTTTTACTCTTTTTAGCATCACTACTGATTTGAGCTGCAACTTTCTTATCTTGTGCAGTGGGTTTTTCAGTGCTAGCAGCAAGAGGCACTGGAGTATCAGCAGGAATGATACCTGCTTGTACTGCTGAATAATAATTAATTTTTCGAATATCATCTTGACTTAACACAAATTTGTTATCACGAATTTGTAATGTCATATCTTTTGGTATACCGAATTTTGCAGCAGTTGCCCAAAGCTGTAAGTCCAGATTGGATGACGTAATACTGGATAAATTTGCGGCTGATTTTTCATTTGTAATATCATCAACAATTTGAAGACCCTTGTCATAAAGGAAGGCTCCAACAGGAATACCTACTGCAATAACGGCAATACGCACACCCATTTTTTTAATTGTTGATGAGAATTTACGTGAACCAAATACTGCTGACACAACGCCTGCGGCAAACGTCATCATAAGCAATGAAACTACGATGATTGTTGATGCTGAAAGACCTCCATAAGTAGGTTCACCGAAGAAAGCGACGATATCTGCTAAGACAGGTATGCGGTTTAATATCTCCATTAATTTGTTACCCTCATATTTAGGGTCTGTCATATATTTTGAATTATAAAATGACAAAATAACAGGAGATGGGTTAAATGCTTTAAGTATTCCAATACCTATTTGTGATACTTTACTAGCAGCCATTGACACAGAGGATACAGACGCCGTAACACCCATAGAAGAAGGGTCAACTGTCGCAGCAGTATTTATCAAGTTTGTTAAAGCAATACTAAATTGTTGATAATGTAACCCTTGAGTTGGGAAAAGAGTAGCTATTTGGGTTGTTGATGATTTAGTTAAACTCAACACATTATTTGTTGTTGAGTTACCTGATAAACCAACCCCACCATATATACTACCAATAGGTCCAAAGATTTTACTACCTTTATCACCATTTGATGTTATACCGTCTATAACTTTCATATTGTCAGTAAATGCCGTGCTGTCCTTGCCGCTTGATTTTGACCCAGCAGCCAAGTAAGATGCATAGGCATCATGGTAGGCAGTTGAAACCATTGAAGGTATTTGTAAACTACCGTATTGCCCAACAGTATCACTTTTTTCATCTTCTTTTGGTGAGTCTTTGCTATCGTCTTTACTATTAGAAGTCGTGGTAGCCCCAGAAGTGTCGTCAGCATATACCGATGAGGTAATTGATAATGATGTTCCTAGCATCATTGAACCAAGAAACATTAAAATCACGGTTTTTTTCATATTTTGAAATATTGTTTTATTCTTAGTCATTGTGTGATTCCTTTCTAAAAGATATTGTCAAGTCGAATATAATCGACACTCGTGTTTGTTTTGATGAAGAATGAACCAGAAACGTCGTGCAAGGATTTAACCCATGCTTTGTCCATTCCAAATGGTTCAGCCAAAAGGTCTACCCTATTAGAATATAGGTCAACGGCTACAAAGTCAATGGGCATCGGCTTACTTACAGTACGTAGTACTCCTGTTGTTTCATCTCGTGTTTCAGTGTTGATTTTTGTTGCATTCAACATTGTTTCAGCAGCTGTGGAATTACGTTCAGTAAAGATTAAATCGACGTTCACACCTACACTGCTTATCATTGCTTTAATTGTTGCAGCAATACCTGAAACTTTACTAATACCGTGGAAGAATAATACATCTCCATTTTCTAATGACGGTAACAATAAATTCAAATATGAAATGGTCATAACGTTCATAGAAGGGTCATCTACCGCACTAACAGCTCCTGAGTTCATACCTGTGATATCGACTACTCGATATTGGGCACGTACTAAATCGTCAATGACGGGTGCTGTATGTGTGTTCAATGAAGGGATAGTAGGTAAGATAGTATTAACAATAATGTTGTTTAATTCACCCATTGCAGCTTCACGTTTAATGTCATTCCCACGTTGTCTGGCTGTTTGATATTTTTGAGTTACATATTGACCAAAGTCAACAAGTCGTTTGAACTCTGAGTGTTTTACGCCAAATAAACGAATATCACTAATGTGGTTAATAGCATCATCAGCCCAGTATTTGTTGGTAATGAAGAAGTCGATTAATGTTTCACGAGTCACAACCGCAAAATCATCGGTTACAGAAACTTTATCAACATCTCTGAATTGGCTCAATAATGTAATGATGTTGTTGATGTGGGTTGGGAAACGAGAAACAATACGAGCAGGTGTTAAACCATCTGTTTTTGCAATTGCTTCTAAGATATTAAGTAACCCTTCGGATACATCGACTGCAACTTTACGATTTGCATGAAGTGGCATATTCATTAAGTGTTTTACGTTGTATGCTTCATCAAGCACAAAGTGAGTAACACTTTTACCGTTTAGGAGATAAGCTCTTGACGCTACTTTTGATAGATATACCTGACTTGGGATATCTATTTTAGTATCTTGTCGAATCACACTTGTACGTTTTGTACTGTCATTTCCAACATATAACGAAACACTGTTTCTAAAGTTATATGCCGCATAACTTGTAATCATTTTACCTAATGAAATACCAACATACTCAGAGCCCTTCGTTCTATCACCACCCGCATCTACGAACAACGCAGATGTTGCAGCGTCAGGGCTTGGTAAATCAAGATATACTTCTTTGTTACCAGACGCATCATTTGGTCCGTAGACCATAAATGGATTACCTTGTCTATTGATATCTAATTCATATTTCAAACCACGTGTTTCATCATTGCTTAATAAATAGTTCTTAACAAGCTCAATAGCTCGTTCTAAATCTTGTTCATTAGGAGCTGTAACACATACTTCAGCACCAAAGGCAATAACAGAATCACCACGGTTTAATGCATTGATTAATCCCATATCATGAGTTACTGACGCAGATTGTGTCACAACATTTTCACTAGATGATGAAGATAGGATTGATAACTTACGACGACGTTTGATAGTCTTTTTGGCTAACTCATCATCTTTACGTTCAAACACACGGTTAAACGTCAATTTACAACCTTCTGGCAATGTAATATCACTTGTTTGTGAGATATTCCATAATGCGTTTGCCCAGTTATCAGATAGTTCATTGGTTTGTACGGTTGTTAGAATTAGTTTCATGATTGCGGATACAGAAGATATGTCGCTATCTACTTCATATCTGTTTCCTACATCACCAACACGTTCAATCTTATATATTTCTGTAAGCATTGGGGTTGTTTTAGACATAAAATTATGACGTTTCATAAAACCCAAATCAACTAATTTTTCTTTGTTATTAGTTGGAACAGTTATCACACTAGCTTTTTTAGGATTCTTGTTTTCGTTTTTACTAGCCTTTTTAGAACCTCGTAATTTCTTGGTTTTGACTTTTGTATTTTTGGGTTGAACCTGTTCATTCTCAAAGTGTTCTCCACCAATTTTCATATATTTCCACCTAATTTCTAAATAATTTGTTTGTGTTACCTGATATATACATATTACCACAATTATGCAGCTACGTATAGAGCGTACCTGTATTAATTTATATATACTTATGATTTGGTGATAAAAAAAAAGGGTGAGAAAACTCAACCCTTAGACTTTAGAAAGTAAGTCGTCTAATAACGCATTAACATTACCCGCTAATTGTTCATAATTTTGTTTACGTTCAACCTCAAGGTCTTCGAGTTCTTTCACTCGTGCTTTAAGGTTCTCAACAGATGATGCTTTGTTTTCCATGATACTTAATTGGCGATTGGTTTCTTGGTGTTTTTCTTGGAAAGTTTTAAGAGCACTTTCTAAGCTTGCTAGTAAGTTTTCAGCATCTTTAAGTTTTGCATCATCTTCAGCTTTAACGCTCGCTGTGTTTTTATACTCAGTAACATCATCGGCCAATAATTTATTTTCTTCAACCAATCTAGATACTTCTTCATTGGCATTATCTAAATCTGTTAAGGTGTTTCTAAGGTCAGCAAAGGTGTCAGAGATTACTCCATCAACTTGGCTTGCTAAATACATCGGTTCTTTAACCTTCTTGGGATTTGCAACAGGGTCAAACTCTGCATACTCACCCGCAAGGATATCTTCTTTAGTAAATCCATAACGTTCTAATTCCATCGTACATGTCCTCTTCTCTTGTCTTTTTTTAGATTTCTTGGATGTGGATTCCAGGCAATTGTTTATCAATACCTAGTTCTTTGATTTTGTTCACTGCATATTTGTATAACTCACTTGCACGGTTTTCAGCTTCAATAGCTTCCTCATTAGCTTTTTGAGCTACCTCTAAAGCTTCTTCATCACCGTTGTAATCACCATCTGGTTCATCTTCTAGTTCATCTTCTGGGATATCTTCTAGATTATCAATGGCTTCATCGAACTCATTTTCGTCTTCTTCGTCTGGTTCTTCAAACATGACGTCTACTGGAGTAATGGATGAGTCAGGCAATTTAGAATTCAAACCGTCCATATTGACGCTTTCTTGGGGGCTTGAAGTAACTTCAGGAGAAACTTCATCTTCAACATCTTCGACTTTTTCATCTTCCACATTTGAAGAAGAGATGACAGGAGCTTTGGTAACTCTTGCAAAGTTTTTAGATGATTCTAGAATTTCTAATTTAGTAATCTCAACTGTGCTACCACTGTTAATATCACTTACAAAATCTTTAATTAAATCTTTTGATACATCTTCGCGTGATACGTCATGAATCATTTCGATTGTTTCAATAACTGGGTCATCAATATGACCAGATACATCAAACTGATTATCCCCTAAAGGTTTAAAACCTAACGGCACATTATCTCTTAAATACTGTGGATAATCATTAATGATTTCATCAACAACATCACTGTGTAAATCTCCAATTAAATCTCCTAGACTTTCTTCTAAGACTTCAACTGGCACATCTTTGTCTTCATTGACATAGTCTAATAACTTGCTATTCTTGGTTAGCTTTTGCAAGATAGCGTATGATTTCAAGTTCATAAAACTCTCCTCGTCCCATTCTAAATTTTGGTAGTAAATCTACTAATTATTCTTCTATTTTGACCACAACTAAGGTCTCTTTTCTCTACCTGTTCAAATTATACCACAATGTGCGACATTTAGAAAGACCGTAAACCAAACAAATTTAAAATCTATTTATCGTCTGCTTTTTTAGCGTTTTTATCAGCGGATTTAGCTTTGGCTTTGGCTTTGACTTCAGATTTGTTTTTAGAGTCTTTAGTTTTAGTTTTAGGTTTAGGTTTAGCTTTAGCTTTAGCTTTAGGTTTAGCTTTAGTTTTAGAGTCTTTAGAGTCTTTAACTTCGTCTTTAGAGTCTTTAACTTTATCTTTGACTTTATCTTTAACTTCGTCTTTAGAGTCTTTAACATCTTTGACTTCGTCTTTAGAGTCTTTGACCTTATCTTTAGAGTCTTTAGAGTCTTTAACTGCGTCTTTAGAGTCTTTAACTTTATCTTTAACATCTTTGACTTCGTCTTTAGAGTCTTTAGAGTCTTTGACTTCATCTTTAGAGTCTTTAGAGCCTTTAACGTCTGAAGTAGCCCCAGATTCTTTAAGTTCTTCTTTGACGATATCTTTTACACTGTCTTTAATTTCGTGTTTTACTTCTTCACTGTTTGCAGGTAGTTCTTCTTTTTCTTCATCAATGATTGCTTGTTCAGCTTTATCAACTACATCACTGATTACATTATCAATGATTTCATCGACTTTCTTAGAATCAACATTTTTTGATTGTTCTTTAACTTTTTCAATTGCTACGGCACTTTCACGTTCAATAATTTCTTCTAACTTGATTTCATCACGAGTGTAATAAACGTTAGTTGAGAACAATTCGTATTTGTATCTGAATTTATCACGACGTCCAACAAGTCTTGGAGCACCTTTACGAGTATCGTGGGATGCAAATAGGATTGCAGCAATATACACCAAGATTACAAAGACTGCTGAAATACAAAACATATAAAAGGCGTGTCGTTGTGCTAAATAATCAACATGGACAATTCCTGTTATACCAAAAAGCATAGATGACACTACTAAATATGTGATGATTTCATATGAGTGCCATATCCCATAAAAGAGCATTGTCAGTGCCATTTTAGTCAGATAGGCAATTAGTACAGCAGATAATAAGAATAATATCAAATCAAGAGAAGTGTTTATAATAGTCCCTTTAACTTCAGGTTGTACGGAGTCTATGACGCCATTTAATACGGTAATACATATTATTCGTGTTGCATACGCAGTTAGCATCATATATGCCCCAATTTTAAGTAAGTTCAAAAGGTTTGAGACTTGAGCTAACCAAAACTCATTGTGGTTGTGTTTCTTTGCTTTCTTATCCATAAGACCATCTCCTAAATAATATAAACATCACAGAGTGCTCAACGCGAACACTCTGCAAAGTCTGTTTTTATGAATCACCAATTGTTTTAGCTTTCGTCATGCTACTTGGTGATATTTTAATGTTCAATGATAGGGCTAAATTGTTCAAGTATGTGTAGCGAGAAGATTTAGCAGAATTTAAGTTACTTAGTGCTGATTGTAAGTTAGAAACCTTACTTGCAATATCTGGTAACTCAGTATCTCTAGCAGGTACAGGAGTAGAATTACTTGCATCAGAACTAGACATATTGTTCGCGTCTGTTGATTTGTACGTTTTTCCCTCAAATTCAATTGATGACACAATTTGGTTCAATTGTGGTTGAGCTGCTTGAGCAACACCTTCAATTTCCTTTGTTGTTGTCTTATCTGTAATGCCAGGATAAATTGTGTTGTCTTTAACATATCTCTCTAATTGAGCAGTTGTTGGTGATACTATCATATTTTGAGCCGCCAAACGTTGTTCATTGACTTTGTAAACATCAAGTTGTGATTTCAATGTGGCATCAGCCGTTTCAATAGCTCCAACACCAGTATTGTTCTCAGCATCAATCTTAGTAGTTAAAGCAGATAAGTCAATGATGTCGTTTTTGTACAATGCATTTGGTTTTTGTTTTGGTGACACAACGATTTGCATAGGTGTCTTCATTGCCTTCGTACCTTTAACGTGGACGTCTAATGATAACACACCTGTATTTGATTCTTTTGAGCTGTCAATATATAAGACAAGTAAACGTTTACTCTGGTTCACTGGAACAATCTTATATTGGTAAGTGATACGAGATGCTTTAACAGCTCCTCTTAACTTGTTCACTTCAACGTCAAATCCTGAATCAACAGATGGCACACCATCAGATGTTTCACCGTCTAAGCTAAATGCAACAATATGTTTGCCGCCGTCGTTTGCAGAAGCAAGTGGGGTAATAATCATATCACCGCTTGTGACAGCTTTTTGAACATAGGATAGTTCAGATGCCGTATTACGTTCACGAGCTTGTGTGATTAGTGAATGTGCTTTAGGAACGATACCGATGAGCATACACACTGCGATTAATACTAATTTTGCAATAAGTCGATTTTTGTATTGGAAAGGACTCTTTATAAAGTATAAAATACCATGTTTTTGTAAAAAGTCTTGTATTTTCTTGAATCGTCCGATGACTTGTTTTTCCCAAAAGCCATGCCACGTGAAAGGTTCTTTATATTCCTCGATGATGGATAAGTCGACCTCTTCATTTTTATCTTTTTTCTTAAATAGACTCATCTTCGTCATCCCCTTCCACAATCATTTCGCGTACTGTTCCACCTTCAAGACCCATTGTTGATAATAAGATATCTCCAGGGTTTGTGGCAGGTCGAATTACATTACATGCTCTTGTTAATGCTTGCACGCATCTATTGATATTAGCAGGTTTAACTTTGAGAACAGCATATTGTTGTACTGTCGGCATACCTTGTCCATCTGCGACTTTACGAAGTAATGTACGTCTCACATTAGACATTGCCAACAAGTCATCATCTTCACTTGTAACATTCTTTGCTTCTTCTTTAGCTAATTGTTCTTCTAAGTTCTTCATACCTGTATCAGCATCTTCTTTAGTAACAATCGTCAAGCTCTCGCCACCTTCTAGCATGTTTAGCAGGTTTTTAACAGAGCGTTGTTGTTGGTCATAATCTGCTTGATTAGACCAATGGCTAATACCTGAAGTGACATTATAGACAAGAGCATACATTGTCCCAATCTTAACCAATGGTAAGTTTGTTTTATCGTCATACACAACTTCACGAATTCCGTGACCAATTGTTGTAACGGTTGATAGTTCACTCACAACCGAGCGAACAGGTTTTTTAAATAGTATCCCATACATATTGGTTAGGATACTTCTTCTAGTAGGTGTTTGGCTTACAATAATTGACGCAAATGCAACATATGCAATTAAGGCAATAATATTCATTTTGAATAATGGTGATAGATATAAGAAACATCCACCAGCGATTGCAATACCATAAACACCAACGTCACGATAAGTCACATTACCAACAATAGCTGTATTGGCAAATGTACTCTTTCTTGACATTTTCATGGGCACTCTCCTCTTTCATTCTTATTCGTTGTTTGTGTGGCTTATGCTTCATTAGACGTTTCGCTTGGCATTTGGTACTTGAATTTAGAGCCACTGACTAAAACGTCTGTATCTTTAGGTAAGCCAATTCTAAAATAGTTGATTCCACTGGGTGTTTGATAGGTTGTTAGGAAATTTACTAAATCTCCAGCATTTACCCAACGTTGTAAAGTACGGATATTCACACCTGATAGTTCAGATAAATCAGAAATACGCAGATATGTTTCGCCGTTAATGACTAATTGTTTAATCATGACAAATGTCTCCTTTAAATATTTATTTCCTATATGCAAACATTATACCACAGGAAGTACGACATGAAAAGACCGTACCCATTCAAACCATTTGTCAAGTATGCCTGACGTTAAAAAAAAGAAACAGCAAATCTATTAAAAAATAATTGTCTTTATTTTCGCTTAAACTTTTTGTAGAAGACCGCAAATAAGAGAGTGATTAAATTCAAATATAAAAACTCACACTCTAATGCAACATGAAAAAAAAATAAAAACTCACACTCTAATGCAACATTAAAAAAATAAAAACTCAAATATAAAAACTCACACTCTAATGCAACATGAAAAAAGAATAAAAATCACACCCAAAATTACACTCAAAATCACACCCAAAATCAACATGAAAAAAGATTAAAAATTACACTCAAAATTACACTCAAAATCACACCAACATCAACATAAAAAAAAACAACTCAACGCGTAAAAAATATTACAGTCGTCATATTTTGAATTTTTGGTGTCAAAATAAGTTTTGACGCCGTAGAATGGCTCTGAATGGTGCTTTAGAGCAATTCGACATTTTTTACGCTGTCTAAAAAAACAGTTTTGACACGAAATTATACCTTAACAAAGGCATTTTTTGACTTTGGGCATTTTACCAAAAATAGTTTTGACGCCGTAAACAGGCTCTAGATGGTGCTTTAGAGCATTTGCGTCAAAACTCAAATTTTTGATGCAACAAAGTGACCGCACCATTTTGACGCCGTAAACAGGCTCTAGATGGTGCTTTAGAGCAAAATGGGTATTTTTGTGTCAATTTTTGGGTTTTTAGTTTTGACGCCGAAGACAGGCTCTGAATGGTGCTTTAGAG